>PVJA010010605.1:0-10516 GCA_004027025.1 Myocastor coypus | reverse complement strand
TCTCTAGGTCTGTGAGGTACGTTGATGGTATTTTGACTGGGATTACGTTACATCTGTATGACAATTTTGGGAGTATGGCCATCTTCACAATGTTGGTTCTTCCTATCGAGAAACAGGCAATATCTTTCCATCTTCAGAAATCCTGTAAGATTTCTCGTTTCAGAGTACTATAGATTTCCTTAAATAGATCTTTCATTCTTCAGTTAGATTAATTCCTAGGTATTTCTTTTTCCAAAGTGCTATTGTAAAAGGTATTTTCTCTGTAGCTCCCCAATCAGTGTGTTTGTTATCTGTGTAGAGGAATGCTATTGACTTCTGGGTATTGACTTTGTACTTCATTATGCTATTGAATGTGCATATTAACTCAAGGAGCTACTTGATGGAGTGTTTTGGGTCTTCTTAATATCATGTAGTCTGCAAATAATGATATTTTGAACATCTTCTATTCCTATTCTTACTGCTTTTATTTCTCTTTCTTGTCTAATGGCTCTAGCTAATTATGCCAGAGCTATATTGAATAAGAGGACATCATTGTCTTGTACCAGATCTGAGAGTAAAATACTTCAGTTTTTCCCCATTTAGAGTTATGTTAGCCATTGCATTGTCATAGATGGTTTTTATCACATTGAAGTAGAGGCCATCTATTCCAATTTTCTATAGGACTTTGAACATTGATGAGTATTGAATTCTGAGTATTTGATAATCTAAATAATTTCAGAACACTATGTAACACAACACTGTTGAGTTCATAGTTTAGCGAAATTCTGCATCAGTTGTAATCATTTTTATTATTTTGTACTCTTTAAAAAAAAAGACAATAAAATAAAATATAAAACCATATGAATGGTATCCCTTAGAAGACATGGATGGAGTACTGTTTTTTTTTTTTTTTTTTTTTAATAATTTTTTATTTTAGCCGGGCGTGGTGGCTCACACCTGTAATCCCAGCACTTGGGAGGCTGAGGCAGGAGGATCGTTGCAAGTTTGAGACCAGCCTGAGCTACAAAAGTGAGCTCCAAGCCAGCCTGAACTGTACAACTGTACAGTGAGACTGTCTCAAAAAAGCAAAAAAAAAAAAAAATAAATTTAAAAAAATATATATATAGTTTTTTTCTTGTTTCAGAACCCTTATTTGTTTATTCACTCATTTTTATGGCCGGCGCAGCCTTCCCCAAGGGCAGGGCTGGCACAGCATGTGGTGCTGGGGATCAAACCATGGTCCCTGAAGCCGCCCAAGCTTTCCCAAGCAGGCGCTTTAGACCACGGAGCCATCTCGCTGGGCCCTGGAGTATTGTTTAAGCAAGGATAATAGTTAATGTGAAAGCTCTGAGGAATAAAGAGGCTGATATGTATGAAGACAGGTGTGTAGTGAAGACAATGTCAGAGCAAGAGAGGACAGAAAGGTCCACAAATAAGTGACATCTCCTAGGCTTTCAGGAATTCTGAGCATGTCTCTCCTATAAGGAGACATTATGAGGCAGTCTTATGCAGGCAAATGGCTTCAATCATTGTAGTTGATATTTAGGAGTAAGGACCTGAGATAGTATTAGTAAAGAGATGAGTTAGGCTAAGACACAGAGGTGACAATGACTTGGATGAGGTGTCAAGACATGGAAGTAGATTGGCATAGACTGAAATACACTTCGATGGTATAATCTTTAATGGGTGATAATCTTTTAATCCACCATTAAATTTTAGAATAAGCAATTCCACCATTAAAATTCTTTCTCAGTAATGCTTTGGTAACAATGTGTTTTCATTTTTCCTGTCTGAAATTGTTACATCTTTTCTTGACTTCATTATAATTTACATTGATTTAGTGCCAAAAGAGAAGCAATGTAATAGTTACCACATTTATTATTAGAAAAGATTCTATAATGCTTGAAAGAACATGTCACTTCTACAGCAATTATAGCAGGAAATAATACTTCTTTGTTTTTACTGAGTTTATTCATTTTTGTGATACTGGAGATTGCACCAGAACATTTTCTCTGAGCTGCATCCCCACCTCATTCATCCCTACCACCCCACTTGGTTCTAGTCCTACTCCTGCCTGTGCCTGTATTCAGGGTCTGAATATGATCCTAAATTGCCTAGGCTGGTTTTAACATGTGATCTCACCTCAGGTCTCCAGGGTGCTTAAACTATAGACAGGCACCCAGAAACCCAAACTAAGCTTATACTCTTCTCAAAACATCTTCTTTTTCACAATTGCTTTGGGTCTCATTTCAACTCTTAGAACCTTGAAACTCTCACATCACAATTAGTAAATGTTTTTCATAGTTTAGAGTTAGTTTTATGTTAATCATTTCAAATAAGATTTTTTTCCATTCACTTGGATCTCATGGCTGCAATCCTGTATCTATATTGGTATTGATATCGATATATCTATATCTATAACTGTACACATAAAAAGTAAAACTAATTTGAAATGTCTAAAGAAATACGTTTTATTCTGATTAGACTGTTAATATTAGTTGCGCTGAAGATAATAATGCTATAAAGCTTTCTAACAATGTTCACAAATAAAATATTTTTGTTTTCACAGCATATGATTTTGTAAGTTATCTGGCTAAAGGAGAAAAGGCTAAAAAATTTGAAAATATAATCCTTCTGAACATGTGTTTCTTAGAAGCTCAACAGGCAAGTCCTTTGTCTTTTAGATCAAGAGGGAAAACCTTATGAGCCTACCTGGATTTCTTTGTATGACACGTCATGGCCTACATGAAGTCAATAGAGTGTTTTGTCTTTACAGAAACTCCTAAAATGGAGCAGTCTCAGCCTCGTGAAGGAGCTAGAGACTGAAGACGTTACTGGCCTTCCCCAAAGCATGACACAGACCTTTTGTTTCATGCATGACAAATTCTGTCAGTTTCACTCCATCCATTACAAAGATAGAGAATAATTTTTCTTGGCTGCGTATCAGAACTAAAAGTTTAATGAACTACCAAATGGCATTCTTATTATGTTTTAAGTGCTTTCCTTACATTTCTTAATTTAATCAGGCTTCATGGGCGAAAAATTACTTAAGTTCAAAGTTCTACTTAATAACACTGAAGCAAAACTTATACTGATATATATTTTACACACACACACACACACACACACACCTTGAGGTTGACTAGATTCTTATTTTCAGATTTCCACTATCACTGAAAGAAAATCTACTTGGAAAATATCTCAACAATGAAGTCTTTGTCTTCAGCTGACACTGATGAGATCTGACTGAAAAGAAAAGAACATTTGGCTGTGTTTTACACACTTATTGGCAATCTGGAGCCCTGTAGTTAAATTAAGGAAGGATCTACATTTCAAAACTTATTAACTATTGGATTCCCAGTGCATAATGACAGTTGAAAATTCAGAAATTCTTGTTTTACTTTTCTTTAATTCATTAAGTTGTTTTACTTTACTTTTTTGTCAAAATATTGTCAGGTAATAATATAGGCACTGAATACATCTAGGAGTGAAGCAAATTGCCATCTTTTGCAGTGTATAGTGTAGAGTGGGAAGGTTGTTGATATACTATCTGGGGGAAAAACCATATCAGGATATAAAGCTTATGAAGGACTGCAACTCCAGTATGATCCTGGATGGACTCTCCTTAATATCTACATAGAATTTCTCTTCTCTGATAGTTGTGCACAACTGGAGCAGAAAAGCTGTTTGGTGTCTTCTTTTCCTCTAAGTAGCTGTACACTAACAGGGTACCAACCTCTTATCTTAACTACCATTTCAGCTGCTCCTTCAGAGTCTCCCAGACTTGTGGCCCCATCCACGGAAGATGCATGTTGTACTCTCAGCAGCCACCGATAACAGGGCCTGTGATATGGTACCCAAGTTTGCTTCCTTCCTGTCATACAAACTTCTGGGATACTTGGACACTGTCCACTTTACCAACTCATTCAAATATATATATATATATATATATATATATATATATATATATATATATATATTGTAAGCCCCTGAGCAGATGCCTGAAATGAGATAGTGCCAAATTTCATACATGCTATTTTTTTCCTATACATACACATCTATAAGTTAAATTTATAAGTTTGGAATAGTAAGATGTTTTGTTTTGTTTTTTGTCTTTTTTTTTTTTTTTTTTTTTTTTTTTTTTTTTTTTTTTTTTTTTTTTTTTTTTGTCTTTTTGAGACAGGGTCTCGCTATGCAGTTGAGGCTGGTCCTGAGCTCACTTTTGTAGCCCAGGCTGGTCTCGAACTCGCATCGATCCTCCTGCCTCAGCCTCCCAACTGCTGGGATTACAGGCATGAGCCACCACACAAAGCTAGGAATAGTGAGATGTTAAAACAACAAATAATAATACAAATAGTATTACAGAATAATACAAATAGTAATACAGAATATGTGCAACAATACACTATTATAAAAGCCACGTGTGTGAGGTCTTTCTCAACCGACTCAATGCAGGCTGTACACAATGTAGATACACTAGACAAATGAAGGATTCCCATATCAAGGAGACACGGGAGATGTAAGATTATAAGAAAGTTACAAATTATAAGAAACTGAGTATTTTTGACTTATGGGTTTTTACCACAGGTGACTGACAATACGGAAAATGAAATGAAATAAGAAGGAACCCCTGCGCACTTCTGCGCACTTCTGTGCAGCCAAGGGTTCCAGCTATGCTTTCTGCATGTGCAGCTTCCCAACCTTCCTGTAACCTTCCTTGGCTTCCTGTAGCTCATGCTCTGGGCTTTGGTCTCTCAGACCCTAACTGGCTGACTTCTCCGTTACCTAAATCTAAGTTCAAATATCACCTGTTCTCAAAAGGTTTTGTAGGACATCTTAATAAAATCCATGTCATCTTTTTTCCTTTTTTTGGCTGGCTCTGGCTGCCTTGGTAAGGCATAGGGAACTGGGGATCCAACTGCTATACTCTGTGTCTGACTGGGTTTGCCCCAGAGGTGCTTAAACAATTGAGTTATCCTGTAAACCCCCTCGTTGAGAAGGCTTTTTTATGCCTCCTTTCATATGATATTATCAGGTCCTATTTTCTTTATCATTATCAGAAAATGAAATGAGTAGCACTGTTACTGCACATTTCCTCTTCTTGTGCTGGCTAGCAACGCACATTTTTGCCTGTATTAAATCGGAACCTGGAGTCATTCCAGGAGAAAAAGTTGAGAATAATCATACACATAGAGGAAGAAAACTTTTCCTTGTTCCAGTCAAGTATGTACTGAAATAGGATGAAGATCTTTCCCTCTTCTCTCAAATTTATTCTCAGTGCCAAATATTTGAACTTTGTTTTAATTCAATAAAGCCACATGACAATCTTCATTTTCCTAGGCAAAATTATGTTTCCTCTTTGATAGCACGCACTCCTTATGTAGTTAAGGGAGGAAAAAGAGATGATAGAAACAATAAATTTTTTAGAAAAATATGTTTAACTTACTGCTTCAAAACAAAGCATTTTGTACCATTTATATATAATTTTTATAGCATATAGATTTCTTCTTCTTCTTCTTCTTCTTCTTCTTCTACTTCTTCTTCTTCTTCCTCCTCCTCCTCCTCCTCCTCCTCCTCCTCCTCCTCCTCCTCCCCCTCTTCCTCTTCATTTTGTCTTTTTTTGAGACAGGATCTTCCTATTCAGTTCAGGCTGACACTGAATTTACTTTGTAACCCAGGTTGGTCTTAAACACACAATAATCCTCCTGCCTCTGCCTCCTGAGTGTTTGAATTACAAGTATGTACCACATGCCTGGATTAGTATGCTTTTCTTGATAGAACAGATTTGTCAGTGAGGCTATAAGCTATGTGCATCCTTCTCTTGAATGCAAGTACAGGGCTGCTTTCCTCAGAGTGTGCTGTGAGGAAAGTTGCAAGACTCTCTGAGTCTGGGGAAAAGAATGGAGATGAGATGAGGTGATAATCTAAAACAATTAATATGAGAACATAAAAGAGATATAGTTGCACTTGAAAAGCAAATTAAAAGAAAAGCAAACTACAGTGATAGATTTAGAAACCATAATTAAAGATCTAATTAGAGATAACATTCAAAAGCAAGAAAGTTATAATCACCAATTTTAGGCAAATTTAATTTAAAGTCTTCCTCATATTGAGCCCAATAAGATAATTTCTTTATTTCAATTTCAATAACTAAAAATAGGTTAAGCATTTGTTAAAGCAAAAGGACAAACTTTTCCTCATAATTTCTACTATTGTAACACCAAATACTTTGAATGCACAGATTAATGTCCACAGAATTTTCAACAAACAAATTGAAGCTAATAACTTTAAATGTCTTTTAAAATAAATTAAAGTAATAAAAATTATCAGAAGAGCAAATGTTCAAAGTATGTGCAATCTACAGAGCAACTTTGAAAAACAAACAAAAACTTGAATTTATGCTCCATGAGACAATCAGAATGAAAAGCTCAGAATAGGTTTTTCAAATAATAGACTGACAGTAAATCTTGAAATAAGTTAAATATAGAATTAAATCTTAATAATTTTGCATAAATAGTTGCAAAATTGAAAATAAGCATCAAAACTGTTTTTGAAAGAAAATCTTAGGGCCAGTGAGATAGCTCAGTGTACTAAGTGCCAGATCAGGTGTGGTGGTGCATGCCTATAATCCCAACACTGGAGAAGGTCAAAAGAGAAGGATCACTAGAAGTCTGAGCTGCATACCACATGCATAGAAAAGTTAGAAAATCTTATGCATTATGAAACAAGATATTTGAAAAGAATTATGTTGTCCCATATCTTCTGATGAAAGATTATACAATATCCAAAATTAAATGCAATATATTTATTAAAAGACCAAAAATAGGCTGGGGATATAGCTCTGTGGCACATCACCTTCCTGGCAAGTGCAAGGTCCTGAGTTTGACTGTTGATACATATATATACATATATATATGTATACATATATATATATATATATATGTATACATATATATATATATATATATCTGGCATATGTCATATGTACAGATTTCATATATATCACAAAAATTATTTTATGCTGACCAGATGCATGCACATATAAATGTTATAAAAATCATAAAGTATATGTAAACATATGAGAAATATTGATATTATACCTCTAGACAAATTGTAACTCAGGTCTGTAAGTACTAAGGCAAACTGGGCTATAGAAGCTTCTAAGACCATGTAGTAATTATTTATAAGATACAACATATACTCAGTAACATAGCCTCAAAGTACATAATGATTTTTTTTCTGGTACCAGAGATTGAACTCAGGACCCTGAGCTTTCCAGGTTATCACTTATCCTACTGAGTTATCTCCCCAGCCCCATAGAGATTCTTGTTTAAACAAAGAAACTGAAAAAAAAAAATTAAAAAAAAACTGAAAAATAAATTTTGTCAACAACTTCAACATATTTTTTCTTAATATGTGCCAGATCAAAAAGGTAAATAATGTATATATATATATATATATATATATATATATATATATATATATATATATATGGCTTGGCCTTATAATTTATATAGGAATTGACTTTTTTACTCTGGAAATACTACATTTGCTTTCAAAAGTCCATGGAATATTTACAAAAATTCAGACAGAAAACAAAATTTCAAGACTGCAATTAGTTTCAAAATGATTTGAATGGGTAATTTTGGCACTTCATTTTGTGCTACTTAATATTGTGTGCCAAATTAAATGGGCTTAGACATAGCCAGATATCTGGTAAAACATTATTTTTAGGAGAACGACACGGAAGACTCTAGGAGATCTGAGTCTGTGCCTGACTTCACAAGATCCACCCTGACCAACACAGGTAGGCATCTTCCCCTCCAGTGTGGGCCAAAATAGAACAAAAGAGTGAAGAAAGGGTACATTTTTTCTCTCTCTGCTTGAGAGACTGGGACTCTTCTCTTCTATCCTGCAGCACCCAAGCCCTTGGTTCTTGGCCTTCAGATACTAGGATTTACGCTGTGGTCCAGTGCCTCCACCTACTTACCCCAGGCCTTTCACCTTCACCTCAATTCCAGGTTGCACTTCTCTGGTTCTCCAGCCTGAGGAAGGCAGCTGGTAGGATCATTGTTCCCATAATAACCTGTGAGGTATCCAGCAGGAAGGGGCCAAAAGTAAGAAACCAAATGATTCAAGAGCAGACAAGAGCTTCTGCAGCATGCTCAGGTTCCTCTGGTACACAGCTTTCCATCCCTTCTTCTTTCTGGGCCATTATGTTTTATATGTTGTAATTGATTGCAATTTATTTTGCTGCCTACTCTTTTGGATTAGAGTTGATGCCTCTAAATGAAAATGTTTGCCCTTTGAAAGTTTGCATCATGGGTTTTTTTTATATTCATTTAGTAATTGGGCCTTCTTGCCCTTCCTACATTTAGTTTAGCTCTTCTAATTTAAGAAAAAAAACTTTCATTTATTTCACCATCCATTTGAGAATATTTTCTCTCCATCTGGAGTATATGAAATTTTGTTTGACATGTGCCTACGAGCAATAAACTCTCTTCATTTGTATTGTCCTAAAATAAATCTTTTTTTTTAACTTTCACTCTTAAAAGATAATACAGGATCAGAAATTATTTTTTCCAAGTACTTTTCTTTTGGTTACTACTGTGGTTAAGAACTCAGCTGTCTACT
Organism: Myocastor coypus; assembly: GCA_004027025.1. Classification (NCBI taxonomy): domain Eukaryota; kingdom Metazoa; phylum Chordata; class Mammalia; order Rodentia; family Myocastoridae; genus Myocastor; species Myocastor coypus. The sequence continues at coordinate 1,903 of PVJA010010605.1, read as the reverse complement.
TGCCTTTTCTTTGTCGATTATCTGTCTTTTCTTCCTCTGCTTTTAAAATCTCATTGCCTTTGGCATTTTGCCATCTCATTAAGATATGTCTATGCATCTCTAGTCCCTTGTTCAGAGACAGTATCAGAAATAGTTAAGAGCATGAGCAGAGGAGCCCACCTTGGGTGTCACTTAAATTGTGTGCCTCAGTTAACCTCACCTATCACAATTGAAAGAGCTCCTGCCCATAAAGGTCCTAAACTCTGGCTTACTTCAAACAATTTCTTATGCATGTCACCCTACCCCTTTTGGCTTTTTATTCATTTTATTTCTTGATCCTAAGCCTCACATATACCAAAATCTAAACAGTTCAATATTTATTCTCCTTCCTGCTTTCTGTTGTATTTGGAAACTCCGATTAGTCATTTATGAGAGTCTTTCACTGTCATACAAGTTTATTCAGATAGTTCTTCTGATTTGCTAATCCTTTCCACAACTGTTTCTAATTTGCATGCAACCAGTCCACTCCATCTCTAGTTTTATTTCTAGAATCTCCATTTTAAAAAAAATTCTCTGGGAAATCTTGGTTCCCTCTTCTTTTGTCATAATTTTAGCACTCTCCTTAAAAACATATTAAATTAACTAATTTATTTATTTTTGAGGCACAAGCCCAAAACCCTAAGCATGCCAGACATGCGGCACTCTGCCACTGAAGTGTACCTGATGTCCTTATTTATATTTTTAATCAGATAATATTAACACAAAAACTCTAATTTTATGTTTTGGCTCTGCATGACTCACTTGGTTAGCTTGATTTCTCATATCTCTGGACATGCTTCTTAGAGAGCCAACCATAAGAATTCTTTGAGGCAGGTTCTTAAATGTATTTCTCAGAGAACTTGTTTTAGTTCTTCCTGGATATGGTACATGACTTTAAATTAAGATTCAATATTATTGCTGCTTTGACATCTAAAGCACTGAGGGCCTCCATGATCTAACTCAACACTCTTTCTCACTCCCATTCTGAGATGTGGATCTTGGCTGCAAAGCTCCCCTTAACACAGAAAATAAGCACCAAGGGCATGCCTGCTTGTCCCTGGATGGCAGCCTTCTGTTGCATGCCAATCCACAGCTTTACCTAAACAAGATTAATACAACTACTGCCAGCAGGAACCATGGGTCACCCCTCTCTTTCAGTGCTCCATTGACTGCTTCCCACAGCCCCAGTTTTTTCACTGTGTTTTTAAGGGTAACCTCGCATGAGCCTATGAAGCAGATGTCTTCACCAAAGGCTGAGTGCATGTGTCAATAATAACATAGCATAGGATGCTTCTGTCCAGGGCTTGAGTTTGACCATTTTTCTGCCCCTGGGGTGGGAAACCTCCTTCATCTTTGGAGTTAAGAGAAGACTAATGGCATGTTCTGAATGAGCTACAACACTTAAGTTGCATTTGTTCTCTTGAGAATGTGGAAAATCATTTCATGTAGTGTAAACTCAGACCTAATTCTGGTGTGTGTAGGTAAATATCTTTTCCTTCTCTTCTTTCCCTGTCATTGCAATCTTCTGATTTTTCAAATTCTTCTTTTGTCTTCTTCACCAAGTGAAACAGGGCACAGACACCCACACGTACCCACTGTCTCTCTCCGGAATATCACTTTCTGCCTACTATCAAGGGTGCATGCTGCCGGGTGGTGACTTTTCTCCTTATCCGAGGCTCTGTGGTGAGATTTTTTAGCCCAGCACAGCCTTGTATTTTCCATTCCCAACAGACAGGAGTTATTAAATCTTTTAAACACAACCCTTAAGCAAAATACCAACTCTTATTCTTCCTCACCCTATAATTTCTCCTTGCATGCCCTTTTGACCTCCAAGAAATTATTTTTTTTTTTTTTTTTTTTTTTTTTTTTTTTTTTTTTTTTTTTT
>PVJA010010604.1:33096-57104 GCA_004027025.1 Myocastor coypus | reverse complement strand
TTTTTGAGACAGGGTCTCGCTATGCAGTTGAGGTTGGCCTTGAGGTCACTTTTGTAGCCCAGGCTGGTCTCGAACTCGCACCGATCCTCCTGCCTCAGCCTCCCGAGTGCTGGGATTACAGGCGTGCGCCACCACGCCCGGCACCAAAGCCATTTTCTAGGCACAGGAAATACAATACCCCTCCTTCCCACAGCTTCCAGCCTAATAAGTAATACAGAATTAAACACAACTACAGTGAAGGTACTCAGCAGCATTATAACAGAAGTACAAGTGCCACGGAACAACCAACAACAGGCTTTATTGTTCAGCCTGTTGCTATAGCTGTGGAGTTTGATTTGACCCTAATTAGAAGCTAATAAGCTAGCCTGTTAGTGCTTCAAGGCATGAGACCCTATGTCAGAGACAAAGATCTTTAGTTGCTATGTAGTAGGCTTTTGTTACTGTAACCAAATTCCTAAGAAAAACACTTAGGGTTCATTTTGGCTCACTATTTCAAAGGATTCAGGTCATGGTCAGCTGGCTCCAAGATAGAAACATCATGGCAGAAGGAGCAAGGAATGAGAAGAGTCTCTTAAGTTTGAGCCCCCACGACCCACTTCCTTCAGCTAGACTTTCCTCTTGTTTTTCTCACTTCTCAGCAATGCTATAAAGTTATTATGTCGTGAGTTAGTGCTTATAATTCATCACTTCCCCAAAACTCATCAGCTGTAAACCAAACCTTCAATATAATTGTTTTGGGGAGCATCTTAGACAACAACCATAACACCTACCAAGCAGCCTGAACCTTGTATTTGAACTGTTTTCCTGGCCTCCGAACCTCATAGGGCAATATGGCGACAGATGAATGCTGCCAGGCAATGGGTTGTCTTATCGCTAAAGAATCCTCAGTGTGGGGAATCTACCTCTTTCCTAGCATGATGTAAACAGGTCTGCTCTTCGCTTGAAGGTGATGTTACCTCAACATATAAAGATATTCACAGCAAATACAACCTTGAAGAAAGACCTAGTGGGCAATAATCAGGACCTTCCATTCTTGGGTTACCCAAGAGTAAGGTTCAATGCTACTTATGGTAACTTTTCAAATTCTAAGTAATAACCCAGCTCCCTCTGCTCAAGCATTCTCAGATCCACAGCAGACTTCTCCTGCTTCTTGATTCTTATGCCTGATTCTTGTTCTTTTCTTCAATTTGGATACTTAATCATCTGCTGCTTTCTCTTGTCATCCTTTTCATTCCCTCAGTGTCAACCACAAATAACAGCTCAGAAACACTTCTGAGCTGGTGTGTGGTGCACATTTGTTATCCCTGCTCTAAGGAAGTTGAAGCAGCACAACAGCAAGTTTGAGGACAGCTTAGGCTACATAGGGAGGTCAAGGCCCACCTGGACCAATATAATGAGACTTTGTCTCAAAACAATTAACCAAACAAGCAAAGAACACATTTGAAGAAAATAAAGCCCTTCTGTGGCTACTCATACAGTGGAAAGTAAGAATACAGGGGACTCTACTTCCTGTACTCACTCTGAGAAGACCTTGGGTAAAAGGACTTAATGTCCTTCTTGAGTTCTCTGCTTGTAAATTAAAGATAATGATATTTGCCTAGCTCGCCTTCAGAATTAATTAGTGGTTGTGTTGCACTTTAAGCCTACAGATGAAAGACCTGTATAAGCTGAAAACATCATTACCATCATCACCATCATCATCACTATCATTACCTTGTGTCCAGAAGATAAAAGGTATGGAATTCCCACATAGAGTTTGCAAGACATTTGAACTTTGTAGCTCTTTGGACTCTTCTTCTATGCTTTTTAAAGAAGTATTTCTCTCAGATTTAAGACTTTACAATCAGAAGCTGAAAGTTAGCTGTAATTTCTGAAGCTTATATATCACCCAGCGTTCCTCAACTGTGTCTTGCTCCCAGCGACGGAGCCCAAACAGTTCAGCCACACTCCAAACCTATAATGGACATGAAACTCATTAGCAACCTCCATGAGCAAGGGAAATGGGAAGCTCCAAACAAGTTTTCAGAAATATTCTATAATTCTTCAAAAAGCTATTTTATTTTTTTCTCACAGAATTTCTCACTAAAAAATTTTTCTTTTTGAGTCCAGGCATGGTGGTGTACGCCTGTAATTCCAGAACTTGGGAGGTTTAAGCAGGAGGATCACTATGAGTCAGTAGTGAGATCCTGTACAAAAAAAAAAGATTAAAACAATTTACCTTTTTATTTACTATATGGAATTACACAAAGAAATCTTTCTTTTCCATTTAACATTCTTGCCTGATAATCAGAGGATCCTGAGTTTGATCCTTGGTCCAGAAAAATAAAAATAAAATAACACAGTGGACTAGACTTCAGATTCCTGGGAGTTCATCAGAACAAGTTCAAATTTTGATGGCAAAAATTGGCCTTAGCCGGGTGTGGTGGCGCACGCCTGTAATCCCAGCACTTGGGAAGCTGAGGCAGGAAGATTGCTGCGAGTTCGAGACCAGCCTAGGCTACAAAAGTGAGCTCAAGGCCAGCCTGAACTGCATAGCAACACCCTGTCTCAAAAAGGCAAAAAAAAAGTGGCCTTTTCTTGGGGAGATTGGCAGGGCTTTAGGTGCTGCTTTGGGTGGTGGGACCTGGGACCTGAAGCAGTGTCTGTAATAAATAGACAGAAAAAAGGTAAAGGTAGGACCAGGTTATCAGAAAGAGCCTGAAGTTTCTCCGTGTCTTAGTTGGTCTTCTGTTACTTTAATTAAGTGCCACAGATTAGGTAATTTATAAAGAATAAAAATGTATTCAGCTCATGGGTTAGAGCCCATTGCCTTGGAAGTCCATGGAGAGATAACTTTTGGTGAGAATCTTCTTCCTGATGGAACTGTCTGTGGAGTCTGAAAGCAGTACAGGGTATCATACAGTAAGCAGCATGCATACAAGAACCGGAACTAACCTGGGTTTTGCAATAAATCTCTAACAATAACCTATTAATCCATGAGTGGTTTAATTCATACATGAAGACAGACCCCTAGTGATGCCAACTACCTCTTAAAAATTCCACCTGGGGTCTCTGCCACAGTGGTGGCTGAGGGAGTAGTGGACTGATGAGCTTACTAGGGTACTTGACCAACTAGTGGAGCAGGCCTGTGGCTGATGGTGAATCTGCAGATGAGAGGTTCCAAAAGACTGTGCAGAGCAAATCACACACTATAATGTCCTAAAAGAGAAGGAAGAAAATATAAACAGAACCAGAGAAGGATAGCAAGAACCATTTGGCAGCAATGTCAGCAGAAGTAGAGACTTCGGAAGGGGTAGATAAGTCAGAGAGAAGGAACCCTGTGACCCCAGACAAGGAAAACTACATCACAATGCCTGACCTGTCTGAGCTCCTGAAGGAAGTGACCAAGAAAGTACATGACTGGGCAGAAAACACCCAGTTTGTCAAGGACTTCTTTTTTTTGTTTGTTTGTTTAATTAATTAATTTCTTGTTTCAGAACCTTTATTTGTTTATTCACTCATTTTTATGGCCGGCTCAGCCCATCCGGAGGGCAGGGCTGGCGCAGCATGTGGTGCCGGGGATCGAACCTTGGTCCCTGAAGCCTCCCAAGCTTTCCCAAGCAGGCGCTTTAGACCACTGAGCCATCCCACCGGGCCCTGTCAAAGACTTCTTGAAAGGCAACATTAAGAAGGAACTATTTAAGCTGGCTACAACTGCACTTTACTTCACATACTCAGCCCTAGAGAAGAAAAGAGGCCGAAACAAGGACCATCCAGCTTTGCCCCCTTGTACTTCCCTGTGGAGCTGCACCCGAAAGAGACACTGACAAAGGACATGGAATATTTCTTTGGTGAAAACTGGAAGCAGCTGGTGATGTGCTCTGAGGCTACCCAGAAGTAGGAGGAGCAGATCTACTATGTGGGTCAAAATGGGCCAGAGTTGCTTGTGGCCCATGCATATACCTGCTATATGGGAGACTTTTCAGGGGCACAGGTACTAAAGAAAGTGGCTCAACAGGCCCTGAAGCTCCCCAAGCACAGGGGAAAGGGACCCAGTTCTACCAGTTTGAGAATGTGGACAATGCCCAGCTGTTCAAGCAGTTCTATTGGGCCAAGATGAATGCCCTAGATCTGAACCTGAAGACTTCAAAGAGAGGATCGTAGAGGAAGTTAATATAACCTTTGAGTACAACTTTAATGCTGGCCAGAGACACCCTGGAAGATGGGCTCCTGTGCATGATGGGAAGGGAGACATCCGTAAATGCCCCTTCTATGCTGCTCAACAAGACAAAGGTGCCCTGGAAGGCAACACGTACCCTTTCCAGACAGCCATGAGTGTACTGAGGAAGCCCAACCTCCACTTAATTCTGGCTGCCAGTGTGGCCCTGGTTGCTGGACTCTTGGCCTGGTACTACACGTGAAGGACATGTCATTGCTATATTGCACCTTCCTCCCGAGTGACCATTCTGCCTGTCCCTTCCTCCACTTCTTGACTACCACCTCAGCTGACTTTTTAAAATGCTGGGTTTGAAAAAACAAGCAATCAATAAAAAAGCCAGATGCTAGAAAAAAAAAAAAAAAAAAAAAGTTCTACCTGATCCCACATTTTAATGCCTGAAATAGAAATCAAAATTCCAGCATACTATTTTTTAGGAAAAAAAAAAATCATACACACACACACACACACACACACACACACACGCACACACACACACGCACACACACACACACCCTAGTACATAGATTTAGTGCTTCTAGTCCAGTTCCAGGGGCACTAATGTGAGATGGTAAATTGGTGACTTACCAAACTGTTCCTGTGCTAGTGCTAGGAAGCTACCTAAGTGGAGGGGTTTGGTAAGGCTTTCCCTTACCGTTGGTGCACATATCTTTTGTGTTATAAATTAGCATTGAAATGAGGGAGCTGGTAAGACTGGAAGAGCCAGAGCTATTCTGCTAGTCCTGATTCTGGTGCCAGTTTGTCTGCCTGTGCATGGTGACAAGTTGCATAACGGATTTAAGTTTTGATTTTTTTTTTTTTTTTTTTTTTGGTAGGACTGGGGTTTGAACTCAGGACCTTGCACTTGCCATGCAGGCACTTGTGCCACGGAGCTATCTCCCCAGCCCCTAAGTTTTGATTTTAAACTTTTGCCAATTCATATGTCATATAAGGCAATAATTATAATAGCAAATACACTTACATTACTTGCAGGACGCTAAGTTTTGTACTTCTCTTATATGAATGTAATTTTCATACAACTCAAGGAAACAGTTTCTATTTTTACCACCATATGATATTTTGAAAAAGGTAAAACTAAGAGACAATCAAAACAAAATCAATGGTTACCAGGAGTTTATTGGATCAAGGGAATGATAAATAATCATGGGAAAAATTTTAGGGCAACAAAACTACTCTGTATGACACTATAAAGGTAGGTACATGTCTTTATGTATATATAATCTAGTGAGCCTTAATATAAACTATGGTCTTCAACCACAATGTATATATTACTGGTTCCTTGATCATAGCAATGTTACTGCAGTAATGAGAGCTGTTACTAAGAGGAGCAACTGAGGTGGCAAATGAACAGGAAAAGAACAGTGGAATTTTGTAAAATCTGCTTGATTTTTCTTTAACTAAAATAATCCTTTTTTTTAAACAAAGAAGATACATATGCAAAAAGAGTTAAGAAATATAGAAACTCAATTGTGGAAGCACAGAATCTGATTTAACATTGTCAGAACACACGCTTTTGTTTCTTGTTTTTTTGGGGGGGATTTTGGGGAGGATTGTTTGTTTGTTTGTATTTTAGGGAAGGGCTTGCAGGGTGTTCTGGGTCTCATTCCTAGATCACACTGGTAATGATCCCACTGTTTAAGGCCTCCCAAGAGCTTCGATTACAGGTACATGCCACCATGCCCAATCTCAATTGCCATTTCAGCACACCCAGGAAGCAACACCAGCAAGGCAGTCCCAGGATTGAACCCCCAACCCCTGCACCTGCTTGCAAACACTTTAATCTGCTGAGCTATTTGTCCAGCCCTAAGATTTTAAAAGTCAGATTTTTTGTGTCTCTGGTTCACCAACATATAAGAAATGCTTAGGAACTGTTCGTGGTATCAAATAGGTGTCTATATTTGTTGGGACCCAAAGTATAGCTCAATGGTGGAATATATGCTTAGCACATAAAAGGCCCTAGACTCAGTCTTCAGCACTTAAAAAAATCATATATGCTGAGCTATAATGCCAGTTTTTGGCTAGGAGTTTTGAGCACTGACCTTGGGAGACTATCCCACAGACTATCTTCTGGTTCTAAACATTCAAACCTAGGGCCTGCCAAATAGCTCCAAGGATTAAAGTGCTGGCCCCACCCCTCACCAAGATAACAATTGAGACTGGATGTGATGGCCCCCACCTGTAATTCCAGCTCTTGGGAGGCTGTGAATAGGCAGATCACTACAAGTCCAATCTAGTAGTGAGACCCTGAACACCCTGTAAACCCTTCCCTAAAATACAAAAATTAAAAATAAACATTCAAACTTGGGTTTTTTTCTACTTTCCTCATACTTTCAGCAACATATGCCTCAAATATGTACTGACTGAATATGAGGTGTTCCAGAAAAAAAGATAGAAAAATGGGAAAGAATTTATCAAAGAGATCATAGAATTATATTTTCTGGAATCAAAAGCTATATCTCGAGTTTGATGTGGCCCATTAAAAGCTGGAACTGGGAGAAAAACCTACAGGAATGTCACTAGGAAGCTTCAGAACATGAGCACTGAGGAAGTGTTTCTGAGAACTTACAGAGTGGACTAAGAAAGAATGTCCCTGGATTGCTCAACAATGCTGGAAGCTGGAAGGTGATGGGGAAATGTCTTCAAAGATTTAAAGAAAATTTTGTCTGAGTAAGCCAGAATTCTACACCTTACTCAACCATCAATTTATATAATATGTAGCATACTATGAAAACTCAACAGAAGGTTGCAAGTTTGAAAATGTTTTTAACCATTCATCAGCATCAGCAACAGATCCTGGATTTATGGAGCCCTGACCTACACACCTTGGAGACACCTCAACAAGGAAAGTAACACTAGGAAGTAAATGAAGCATGGGCATAAAAAGAAATGTTTCTGAAATAGCAATCTTGGGTCACCTCTACAAGTTCAAATTTTGATGGCAAAAAACAAATGAAATTCAGATTTTATTGTTTTCCACTCAGCAAATGGGATAATTTCTCTAAGAGAGTTGATTAAACTTTTCTATAATCAGTTGTGCAGATAAGGTTCTGTCTGGCTTGCCTGTCATGTACATTTGTAAGACTGTTGTTCCTCATTTTGATATTCCTCTATCAAGTTTCTGTTACTTTTATTTTTAAATTGCTAGATATCTTATCTACAGACTTAATGCCTATAGACTTGAATTCTGATAATTGTTGGGTATGAGTCTCATCAACCCAGGAAAAATATATTATATTATATGGTAAAAGCATATTATAATCATTTATGCTGCATTTTTCAGATATGTTCCTGACAGAAAAGAGCTGACAATCTAGTTATGCTTTGTTGTTCCTTTCATTGATTGGACCAATACCTTATACACGCTAAGCATACACTTCACCACTGAGCTATGTTCCAGCCCTTCAATAGGCTTTTTTGAAAACCAAATCTCAGAAGAATGTTACACAGGCTGTCTTCTGACTCCAAACATCTCCACCCTGTTTCACCTTCACTCTTCTCATACTTTGAGTGAGAAATAGCTCAGGTCATGTCCATGTCATAAAATGAACTTTATCCTCTGAAACTTCCTGTCACAACTCAGAAAGTGGACTAAGAAACTGGGCACTAGTAATATTCCAGGAAAAGCTTAACTCTATGTGGAAGAGACTGTAGCACACATAAAATGTTCTTACTAAAACCAAACTGAAGCCAGGCGTGGTGGCACACGCCTGTAATCCCAGCACTCGGGAGGCTGAGGCTGGAGGATCGGTGCAAGTTCAAGACCAGCCTGGGCTACAAAAGTGAGCTCAAGGCCAGCCTGAACTGCATAGTGAGACCCTGTCTCAAAAAGACCAAAAAAATAAATAAATAAAATAATAATAATAATAATAATAATAATAATAATAATAATAAAACCAAATTGAATGTTTCTTCATTTCAACTTCCCCCCAAAGCCCATGGACATTTGCAGTCACCCTGGCAAATGAGGAAGAATGATGGAGGAGAAAACAGAATGGGGTGGGAAAGAACAGTCTCAACTGACAGGGGTTGGAATAGCTTTTTCAAATCCTTCCAAAGGACATTTGCCCTTATAAGCCTACCAGAGCCTCAGAAGGGCCTATGTGAGGGAAGGTCCCACGTCTTATACTTCATTTCTTTCTCTTTTTTTTTTTTAGCTTCATTTCTTATAACAGGTACTAGCCTTTGTATCATGCATGAAAGGAACCACTTATATCCCTCTTCCCAGAGGATCCAAGATGATTAGAGAGGGTGAAGGCACAGGGCTTGCACCTGACTCACCAGAGCTAATGTTAGCCATGTAGTTTGAAGGGGTGAACAGAGGGAAAGGAAAGAAAATTTCCACCAGTATCACTTGGGGAGAACTTGCCTCACCAGCTGGCAAAAGATGGTGTGTGTGTGTGTGTGTGTGTGTGTGTGTGTGTGTGTGTGTGTGTGTGTGTTGGGGGAAGGCAACAAAAAGAAGAAAATCTGTCCAATTTGTCTAACTCGTCTGGTCTCCAATAATTACCAGTAGGCACTAAGGATAGTCTTTTCTGGTATTGAATCTTATTGTCACATCACCAAAGTAATTGATAAATGAATTTATGACCATGTTTTCCACACTCAAACATCTCTCCTATATGTATGCACCCTGTTCCTACTGGATTGTCACCAATAGTATTTCTGATCCCCATCGCCCTTTATTAATTGTATGCTCAAAAGAAACAAAAATTAACACTATTAAAAAAAAAAGTATATAGTACAGGGTCTACAGGGTCTCACTCACAGACTGGATTTGTAGTGATTCTCCTGGTTTCAGCATCCCAAGCACTGAGATTACAGACACATGCCACCACACCAAATCTCAACCTTGGTTTCAGTGTGCCCTGGGGGTGAGGCCAGGAAGGCACACTGCTAAGGATCAAACCTGGCCATTGCACTCTGCCTAAGCAGGCGCTTTAGTCTGCTGAGCTATCTGGCTGGCCCCCAAAATTAATGTTATTAGTAGACCAAACAAACCACTTTAGGCAGAAAGATACCATAACACATCTCATAGCTAAATAGAAACTACTCTTGAAATCTGTTTTCTATTTGCTCCTGAAGGAAAGAACATTTTAGGGGTCTATTTTGTGTGGCTCATATATATCTCAATCTCCACAATACTTCTCACAGACTGTATTTTTATTCATATTTTACAGATGAGAACATAAAGACCATAATGTAAAATCACTGCAAGAAGAAACATGGAGGCCTGAACAATATGTCATAGCTGACAAGGGCTATCTCACTCCCAAGCTGTGTCTTATTCCCATCCCAGATTAATAACAAAACTGCTCCACAGCGTCAGGTTCCCCAATAGCCCTCGCTAAACAGCCCTCACACGTAGGAGCTGAACTCTGAGCAGAAATGAAGAGTTTTCTCCACAGCCTAATGCAGTGTCTTATTCTTTCTAAGACCCCTCAGTGCTGGCTGGGTGATCCGGCCACCTCATCAGCAAACTATTTTCCAGAGGAATCATTACCAACTCTACAGACAAACTGCCAGCTGAGATCATTTGTACAGAATTTATTTTAGAAATACTTGAAGATTCCATTTTGCAAATTATACATTTGGGATCTTAGAAGTTAACACTGTTGAGTCTGAGAGGGGACAACATCTCATATCTGAGCCACTGTAAATAAGCAAAGACATAGTTTTCACTCTGTGTCCAAGATCAGGAAAAAACTGGTTTGTTCTGAGTTCATGTGTCTGAAAGTTGGTATTTTTTTGCTTGTGTGCTTAGGGTTGTTTCAAAACGAAACCAGAATATTACCAGCCTCCCAGCAGCTGTGGTAGCCACAAACAGCAAGAAATTCTGCAATTGCTATGAAGTAAGCTAGAGAGTGTCTCCCCACACTTCCTACTCACTCACGAGGATGAGTAGGGTTTTTTTGTTTTTTAAACAAAGACTCGGAAAATTACAGGTCAGCCATATAGAGTGGATGGCTATCTTGCTCCCACGCTTGAATTCACTGAGAGGGCTGGACTGTTGCTCAGGAGAGGAAGGGGCCTGGGCCAGAGTCCCTTGGATTTTTTCAGAACCTCAGAGATGTTTCTTGAAGAATAAGCACATTATTTCAGGGTGGGAGAGAAAGAAACATATAGAGAGACAGAGAGAGAGAAAGATAGAGACAGAGACAGACAGAGAGAGAGAGAGAGACAGAAGGAGAGAGACAGAGAGAGATAGAGGGACAGGAGATCGAGACAGAGGGACAGAGACAGAGAGAAACAGAGAGAGACAGAGAGAAAACAAAATCTTAACCTGTATTAGAGAATGGAACTTGTGGTTTCTCTCCCACTTATGTACAGATATTTTGGTCTCTGTGACAGAAAGAATTAACCTTAACCCACATGCCATTCACAATGCCAGACTATATCTGAAAGATTGGGATGAATTTTCAAACATAAAAATTAATCATCAGGTTTGGGTGACAGCTTTCTTATGGGCAGAATACAATTTAATGTTGTCAGACTATAAGCCTCCTCCTCCAGAGCTGTGCATCTGGGGTACTTTGTTTCTTCCCTCTTAAAGCCCTTATCCTCATCTCTCTAGATTTCCCAGGATTTTTTGATGATTGGATTTTCAGATCCTAAGCCAAGAGCAAGAATTTTTACCACAGAAAGTAGAGTTCCAGAACCTAGCCCAGATCTGCCAAATCAGAACTTGCTTTCTGATGAGACTATTAAATCATGAAACCCTGGTCTATGCCACCATTGGGGCGTAGTTTAAGCTGTGCCACCCACTTGCGTGAGAAGTAAAGCAGACCAGGTCACTCCTTTCGGCCTCGGTTTTCTCACTTGTGAAATGAGGAAGGAAAACCTCTTTGAGGCAGCACTGTGGTTAAGAGAGCTGGCCCTGGAAGCAGGACACTCCCTGCACAGTGGGGTCAGGTGTCTCAACTTCCCCAAGGCTCGGTCTACAAATCTACAAAATAGCAACATTTGGTAAGACTATTGGGAACATGGGGCGGGAAAATCTGTGTTTGTTTCCTGTGGATTCTGTTACAAATTACCTCAAATATAGTAGCATAAAAGACTGAAACTTTTCATTTTCCCCCTGGGGGTTGGAAGTCCAACCTGGGTTTTGTTGGGATAAAATCAAGGTGTCAGCGGGACGGGGAGGCACTAGAGAAGAAACCATTCTTGCCCAGTCAGCCCCCGCAGGCTCCTTCCTATCTTAAACTCAGTGATGGCTAGTCATACTGTCATGCTGGCTTGTCTTACTCTCCACAATTCTGGTTCCTGTGTCTAGATAAGCTGTCATATTTGGGGAAGTTGCCCACTCCCTGATGGAGAGATCTCTAATATGCCAGCTGCAGTGACCCAGCTACCATGCATATCTCAAGCTGGAGAATTACAGCCTCACAGCATAGGTACACAACCCAATTAAGCCACATATGTGAATTCCATCCTGCAGACCACTGCTCTCTATCTCATACATTTGGTCACTCACTCAGGTAATACTGAGCCCCTATCATGTGCTAGGCCCAGGATAGACACTGAGGCTGAGTGGTCTCAGCCTACTGTTAGATTCCTGAAGCCTGTAGAGTGCATGTGAGCTACCAGGGTCATCAGCAGAAGCTGAAGACCACCAAGCCTCATTTTATCTAAGCAGCTTCAAATCTTTTTGCTTTACACTGTGAAGTTTCATATAAGACTCGAAGACACTGGAGACTTTATCGTGCTTGGCACATCTAGCCCCGCCTGCAGAGGAACACCCAGGCCCTGAGTGTCTGAAAGCCAGGTTGATATCTAGAGTTGCTGACTGCTGGGCTCCTGGCTCCAGGTTCTGTAGGGATCCATTGGTCTTACTGTGAACAGTTCTAACTGGGGAGACGCAGCAATAGGAATGAGAAAGATAGATAAGAAGACAAAAACATGGGCTAGGTGGTCGCTAGTCTGCCTGATGGGCAAGACCAACTTCTCAGCAGAAGAAGCCTTTATTTATATTTATGCAAAGTTTGTATCACATGACACAAGGTTGCTTAGCGACTAATAGCTGGCCTGAACCAGCCAGGATGTTTTTCTCAGCACTAGGGTAGCTCATTTGCTTTAGGCACTGAGGCTCAGTCCCACCTACATACATTTGATTGATATCCTGGCTTCCTGGGCTCCCAACAAGGTTCCTTTACCTTTAACCTGGAAATTTCTTCTTTATTCTTCTCACACGTGCAGCCTGTATGGATACCATAAGCAACTGTCTCCGTCTACCCATTATCTGTCTCACCTGCCCTTGCCTCTGTGTGTGTGTGTGTGTGTGTGTGTGTGTGTGTGTGTGTGTGTGTGTGTGTGTGTGTTACTGGGAACCCAATCCAGCCCTTTTGCACTGAGCTAAATTTGCAGCTCTTTTTAAAATTATTATTTTGAGACAGGGTCTTGCAAAGTCGTTAGTTGCCCAGGCTGGCCTTGAATTTGTAATTTTCCTACCTTTACCTCTCAGAATGCTGTGCTTACCAGTGTCTGCCACCACACTTCACTTCCTCCTTTCTCCCCACAACCTTTGAGTCTCATCTTTTGCTCATCTTGCGTTTTTTCTGCAGTACATTTGGCCCTTCTGCCACCCTTCTCTCTCTCTTCTCTCATTCTCCAAGCCACTGGATATGTCCAACCTCAGTGAGGAACCACTACACTCTACCCACTGCTTATTTGGAGAAGAGTAAACCCACCTTCCCATCCCAGCCACTGCTATTCCCTTACCACATGATGGTACGAACACCTAACTTCTACAAGGCTCTGCTGAGACATTCAAAATTGCTTAAATTAAGCTGTTAATCACTTACTTTCAGCTTCTAATGGCACCTTATATTTATAGTTCACTAGCATTCAGAAAGATCTTTAACATTATCACATCTTTCATCACATCTAATTGGAGCCTCCAACGCCCATATGAGGTAAGCAAGGCAGTGACTCTTATTCCTGTTTTGCAGAGAAGGAGTTGCTCTCTGAAAGAACCAGTGCTTTGCCTAAGGCAAGGGGCCCTGAAACTACAAAACCAGTGCCACATGCATGTTTCCTCAAGCTTTCTGCGCAGTATGGGCTGCTTCACCTACAAAGATTACAAAGCTTCATGACCTACTTGAGTTTTACTTCATGGGTGGATTTGGCAAATTAATAAGGCAATATAGTTAATCCCAGCTATAACTGCTGAAAAATTGCCCACACTGTCCTCAGTGTTACCTGTATGTTGGCTTTGGAAATAAAGCTGAGTTGAGGAAGACAAAGAAAGCTTCTATTTACATTTCATTTTGGTTTACCTTTGACTTCAAAGAGAAAAAGAAAGAAAGAAAGAAAGAAAGAAAGAAAGAAAGAAAGAAAGAAAGAAAAGAAAAGAAAAGAACAGGTTTTCTGTCCTTATTATAGTAATCTTTAGGTAACGCTACTTGAAAATGAATCCTGCTTTGTAATGAAAAAGTTTTCTTTTGGTGAAATAGTATAGCCACTGGAATCAATGGAGACAGAAAAATCTACATAGTCCACCACCTACCTACAAGAGGATAGGAGGCTGGGGTGTACTCAGAGGCACAGCATGTACTTAGCACGCACAGGGTCCCAGGCTGCCTCTCCAACAAAACTTGTGTGTGCACGCGCACGCACACACACACACACACGCAGAGCATGATTAAGGTCCTGCCTCTTAATTATTTTTGGCAGAAATACAATGCTCTTGGTCTCAGGACTCCAAATAGTAAAAAGTATAAATGAGAACTAGCACAAGACAGTTGTCCCCTGTGCCCTGTTCCCTTTGGTTTCCTGAAGATGACACTAAGAAATGAGCTTCTCTTTGAGTCTTAGTTGTATGTAAATTATACAAGATTTGTTAAGATTTTTAAAGGCATTTTAAGATAGCAGGTTACACCTTCAGAATCAGGATAAGAGTGGAAACTATTGAAGCACCAGCCTGATAGCTCAGTGGACTAAAGTGCCTGCTTAGGCAGACTCAGGGACCAGGGTTCAATCCCTGATGAGCTGTTCTGGCCCCACCCCTGGGGTCTGCCAAGACAGAGACCAAGACTGGGTATGGTGGTGCACACCTATAACTCCAGCACTTGGGAGGCTGAAAACAGGAGGATCACTACGAGTTCATTCTACATAGTGAGGCCCTGTAGACCCTGTACTAAATATATATGTATATTTTTAAGAAAAGAGTGGAAGCTTTGGATGTTGCATAGGACCAGGGCTATGGTAAAAGCTAATCAGCCTTCAGATCAACGTTCCCTGACTGAATCGCTCTAGGAGCAAAATAAGAAACATACTATAAATGCTTCCAAACTTACCTATGAAACAAGGGCAGTCCTGAGGGACTAAACGCTACTGGATCAATAAGTTTATATCAGTGATACTTTTTAAGCCACTTGATTTATACATTCTAAAGTCTTTTGAGAACCCAAAATAAATCTTAGTCATTCTTTCCCTCCTCATTCTCTTTTACTTATAGTGTTAGGTATTTAGTGTATATTTGTGCATTTGATTTCATTTCTTGTTTTGTTCTCATTAAAAATGATATTTTGGAAAAAATAGAGATGTTCTTTTCCTTGAGTGTGGCTGGACAACATCATTACTGTATTGATTTCTTAAAAGCAAAGACCACACTCTGCTTGTATGTGATGTGTATGCTGTGGGAAAGATCGTGCCTTAGCTTTCCATTGCCGTAACACAACACCTGAGAAGATCAACATGAAAAGAGGAACAATTCATTTCAGTTCATCGCTATTTTGGCTCATGATTTCTGTCCATGGCTGGTTCTGCGGCTTCAGGACTGTGGTGAGGCACACACGAGGATGCAAAGGTTGTGGTGGAGCAAACCTGCTCATCTTGTGGCCAGATTGTGATAAGGAGGAGGAAGAGATCAGGGTTCAATAGTCTCCTCCAGGGAGCCTCCCTCTGACCTCAAATATCTTACCAGGCCCCACCTCCTAAAGGTCCCACCACTGTCCCTGGTGTGCAAGGCTGGGGATGGAGCCTGTAGAACATGGGCTGTTGGGAAACATTCCAGACCCAAGCTATAGCACATGGTGCTGTATGGAATTTGTAGATATACTTAGGTCATCATTTTCATGGAAAAAAAGTAAAGTTCTAAAACATATTGTGATTTGGTTTTAGGCTCTTTGATTCAGGTATCAACCTAAATTTCACATTACACTGTGCTGCAACTATACGGAGGTGAAGCTTAATAATAACTGCAGTTGAATCAGACAGTTTCTCTGATTTTTTAAGACAGGGTCTCACTGTATAGCCCAGGCCAGCCTTAAGTCCTCCTGCCTCAGCATTCTGAGTGTTGCTATGACAGACAGGAGCCACCACACCCCACTAAATTTTCCTCATTTTTAAAACCTTGTAACTACAGTTGCTGGGGAGACAGCTCAGTGGCATAAATGCCTCATTGGCATCTGCAAGGTCCTGAGTTTGAGCCATGGTACAAAAAAAAAAAAAAAGATAATAATAATAATAATAATACCTTGTAACTACAATGGGCTTATGGCTTGTGTACCCCAGACCCTGGGACGCAGAAGCCTAGAATTTCTTAGAAATGTTCCAAGAGCCTCTTAATCAAAGCTCAATCATAATTGAGGAAATTATGATGATTATTTATAGTAACTCCTCAGAAATCTAGAGAATCTAGCTGTGGGGAGAACATTTTGATCCAGTGTGACAGAGACAAATGAGATACATAAAACTTCAAGAACTTATCATTCACCTCAGTTGCAAGCACATCTGCAGAATACAGCACTGAGAGACTGAATGCTACCCAAGGGTACAGAAGTAAAAGTCTGATGCCTCGCAGAGTTCCTAGACTGTAGTTCTCTGGGGAAGGCATTCCTCACCTGTCTGCCTTGTCCAGGGAGCGTGCAGAGACACATATTTTCCTCCTGCCTACATTCGCTGATCATATTGCTCGTTGCCCATGTGTAGACTATTTATCACTAAGACTACTATGTATTTTCTGGTCTGTACCTTTTCTAACTTGATGAGAGCCAGTTTTCTGCATATGGATATAAGCATGAGCTTGGAGCTTTCCTCTTGGAAAAACTAGTAACACAGGAGTTTCTTACACTTGACCTGAGGTTGATGACATAATGCAGAGATCGCACTACTCAGGTGCCAGCCTGTTGGCCTTTAGCCATGCATATCAGATCAGGTACTTTAAGTGATAGCCAGTGGCCCTGTCTCAGGCAGGCTATTGGAGGCCTCGCCTATCTCCTTAAACTTTAATTCTCTAGGAACAGACTTGTTCCTTTCATGAAGAGGCCCTACAGAAGTCATCAAGCCATACCTCACTATCCATTTAAGGCTTATCAGGTTTCCCAGCCTTAGCATAATTAACAGTTTGGACTGGATAATTCTATTAAGCAAGCTGCCCTATGATTGCAAGATGTTCAATAGCATCCCTAATTTCTACCCACAGGATGTCAGTAGTATCATGTGGATTTGGGATGTCCTCCTAAGTCTCATATGTTAAGGGTGTGGTCTTAGCTTGGCCCACTGAGAGGTAGTGGAGCCTCTATCAGGTGGGGACATTGGAAGGTTTTAGATCATTGGAAGTTTTAAGCTTTCAAAGGGCTCTATGAGTTGTAGGATGCTGCTGTTGTCTCTTCTTTTGTTTCCAGCTATGTCATATATGGGTAGGGTTTCTTCACTATATGTTCCTGCCATGGGGTACTATTTCTCCATAAGCCCAAAACTATAAGCCAAAATGACTCTTACTCCTTTTAAAGTTGATTATCTTGGATATTTTGTTACAATATCAGAAACTTAATGTTCCACGACAACCTCTTACTCAAAGCTTAATCAAGCTGTAACAATCAAAAACATATTCAGACATTGCTACTTGTCACCTAGGGGGTAAACTCATCCCTGGTTGTGATGACCTATTGTACATGAATAATATTGTACAAATTGCATAATCTCTTGGGTTATAGCAGCCTAAAGTTGTATCAATGATCTTATCATAGATAAGATCATAGTTTTAATATATAGTCAGAGAGAGATTGGGCCCTCAAGGAAGTTGGTATAAAACAACAGAGACATCAGAATTATGTCTAGAAGAAAATCTAGAGAGAACCACGCCTC
Source organism: Myocastor coypus (assembly GCA_004027025.1). Taxonomy (NCBI): domain Eukaryota; kingdom Metazoa; phylum Chordata; class Mammalia; order Rodentia; family Myocastoridae; genus Myocastor; species Myocastor coypus. Next base: position 39,802 of record PVJA010010604.1, on the reverse strand, counting down.
AAGATGGAAATGTAGTAGCCATGCCTGCAAGATAAGCAGTAACTTGAGGTTATACTATAAGTAGCATCCCTGGGCCCAGTGGCCCAGACAGGCATCAGGTGCAAAGGTGGATGACAGGAACATTTGCACCCATCCTCCCCTCCCTTCCCCTAATTACCTTTGTTCTTTCCATATATCCTTGCCTTGTGACTCATTTCCCTATTGGTTTAATATTAACTCAGTGACTATACTTGTCATCCTGTTAATTGATTTTAGTTTGTTGTAAGTTGTAACCATGCCTTGATTCTGCTGAATGAATTACTCCTGACAAAGGGTCTCAGTGGCCACACATTCAGGACAACTCCTGTCTCTTGGTAGCTTTCTCTTAAGTACTAAAGCTTTTCTACCTACTTTTTCATTTGAAATTCATTCCTTAAGATTTAGGGACATGAGTTCAGCACGTCTGACAGTTAGCAAGTCAGGAGTTATATTTTTCTTATATCAATCTTATGTCAACCACTTCATTCTTAGCAATTATCTGCATTGCCATAATGCTGATATCAGCTTCATTTAAAAAAACAGAATAGCAAGTGATCATAACAATTTGAGCTATGATAAACTTGCTTTTTTAAACTACATTCCTATTTCTAGCCAAGAGTTTTTTTTTTTTTTAAGCCAAGGTTTTCTTTCGCTCTCATAGTATCCACTCCTCTAACAAACTGTGTTGCAACTTGTTTTCCTTTTCTGATGCCTAAGTAAGACTGTATGGTAAAGTTAATGATAAGTGCAAGCTGCAGAGTCAGTATTTAGAAAGCCTCTCTAAGTACCCTCTTATCATTGTCATAACAGAGCAGGTCAGCAACTGAAAGAGGAAGTAAAACAAAGACAAGGGAAGATGATCTTTTAAAACTGGCATAAACATCCTCCTTTATTTGTGATGGCTTCTTAACAGTTATTTCTTCTCCTTTGCTGAATATTCTTTTTGTGAGTCATTATGGCCAATTCTACCAGAAAAGGGATACTATTTACCTATCAATTTTTATTTTTACAATAAGAGTCAGAGCCAGAAATAGATAGATGGATAGACAGACAGACAGACAGACAGACAGACAGACAGAGACCCTGCTGACACGTGTCTTTCTGCCATTGCCCTTTCAACTTCAATTTAGTTTCTTTTCTAGATCCTGCTTAGTACTTACATACCCTCCCTTGTGTGCCTTTATCAGCAAGCAGTCTAAAATGCTAACAGAATCTATTTCTCTGACTTCCTGGTGAGTCACAGAACTTATTAAAAGCACATCAAGGCCAATGTAAACAGGATGAGTTGATACTTCATGAAACAGAGACAAGGAGGTTTTATTGACTATTGAATGACAGTTTATGTGGCTTAAGGTTCCTTTGGCCACCAACCTCTACAGTTCAAACACTGAAATTTACATGAGATATTACACTTACACAATTAAAGCAATTCACGTTTGGAAGCAAAGCAATCAGGATGGGACTGATAATTGGAAGCTTTATAGAATAGCAAGGGGAAAAATTACTTTCCCTTCCTCCTCTATAAAACAAGAAGGAGCTTTGGAGATAACTGGCCCAATCCATTTAGTTTATAATGTGGAAATTGAGAGCCAGGGAGGTTTTGTGACTGATCTAAGGTTAGTAGTTAGTCAGAGAACAAAACACAAAACAGAAATGTTTTCTCATTAGACCACTGATTTCTTTCTTTGGATAGTTGGACAAGAAACATATTTGTTAATGATGAGTCTTAATTATAATTGTAGTATTGGGTATTACATCCATCTCTTAAAAAAAATATTGTAGTAAAGAGACTTGGACAAAAAGCATTAGCGCTAAATTGGTCAAGCAATGGCCATGACTCATCCAGATGGCTGACACTGACAAAAGTTCTACAGAATGTTGTCCACAGTTTCAAGCTAAATCCTGAAGGGATTTGACTGACCCTGTCAGATACAAATGTTACAATTTTTGTTATGTAGGTCTTGTTTTAACTTGGTCTTGACCATCCAGCAGAAAAGTTTGACCATGAAGTATAAAAAATAAAGCCAGATTAATATGCTGAGCTGCAAAAGGTTCAAATCAATAGCGTCTGACAATGCCAGTTCTGCTGATAACCCACTACTTTGATGGACTATTGGACTATACATACAACTACTTTTTCTTCGTTCAATAAAAAGAAATATTTGTACCAAGAATATTTAGAAAAGTTATGTCTGCATCTTGTACTCTGAACTACTACTACGAAGACAATATGCATTGTATTAATTATTGTTGCTGTCCTACTAATGTGCTTTGAAGCTGTCTCATTGTTATTTCTTATTAAAATTAATAAAAAATTTAAAAAAGCATTGGCTCTGTCCCTTAAGTACAGTTATCTGGAGACATTTAGCTACTGGATACATTTAAACTTATTTTCCGGTTTCAATGAAGAACAGATTGCATTGAAAACCATTTTGGCCAGCAGAAGAAACAGTCAAGTATTTCTTGGAATAAAATGTTCTCTGTCAGTTGCTCTTGGTTGCAGCAATCATGAGTGAATATAACACTAAAAAAGAAATTTAATGGGAAGAGTTCAAGGCAAAGACATCCCTGGGGTTGAAGAGGTCTATCACTATAGGGAAGAATGAAGAATGGCATTTCCTAGTGAGAAGAGAGAGAAGAAATAAAAAGTAGGCAGAATGGAGACAAGGGAAATTGAGATTTTTAAAATTAAGATGAATTGCCGCTTCAAAACATAAATGTGATTCAAACATTTCTTGGAAACTCACTCAAAACAAAACTTCCCGCAGGTCCCTTTGAGGTAAATCTGGCCACTAGAACTGTTCTTTTCACCTGTAAATTGTTTCACCTGTAAACTATGCTTCCTCCACCCCAAGAAAAGCAGCATGTTGCTGGGCAGCATACCTCAACTTGGAACACAGAGGGTGCGAGGCAGATATCCTGATGGATAATCAGGATACACATTCCAGATTGCCCATCTTCAAGACACAGTGTAAGTGAGCCCTACTCCACCTTGCATGCAACACATCTCACTTCTCTGAGAACCCATGCTCCATTCTTGAGTGCATCCTATGATCTCTGCATACTCTTGCCTCTTTCTCACCCATCCTGAAATTCTTTTTCTGAAATGAGAGTCAGCAAATCTGCACATTTATTTTAAAACAGTAGGATAAATTCCTTACTTCAGCCTTAGGGACCCCAGTGACCCTGGCATCTACAGTATTTTACAGAGCAGGAATAATTGTGCAACCTCCATGCCAAATCTCAAGCTGCACCTATTGCGTTTTATTATTCTTGTCCACCTCACCCCACATTATATCACTATTATCCTCTAGGTAGGGAACCATTTGGTTTTTCCCCATACTTTGTGTAACCTTAGGTATTTAACTAGTTGGTCTGAAAAAAAAATGCTATTAAGTTTGGGCCAACAGTTTTGGTTCCAAAGATTGATTAGTAGCAGAACACAAACCCAGAGGTGGAATTTCCCAGGCTATCCAAACACGAAGCCACACTTTTCATGAGTAAGTACCTCGGTGGCTCAGATACAATTTTCTCAGTCTCTTCCCACATTTTTCCCTGACTCTGTCTCTGTCTCTCTTTTTTAAAAAAATTTTTAAGAATTATTTTATTTATTTATTTTTTTCTTGTTTCAGAACCTTTGTTTGTTTATTCACTCTTTTTTTTTTTTTTTGTCTTTTTGAGACAGGGTCTCACTGTGCAGTTCAGGCTGGCCTTGAGCTCACTTTTGTAGCCCAGGCTGGTCTCGAACTCACAGCGATCCTCCTGCCTCAGCCTCCCGAGTGCTGGGATTACAGGCGTGCGCCACCACGCCCGGCATATTCACTCATTTTTATGGATGGCTCAGCCCACCCCGAGGGAGGGCAGGCGCAGCATGTGGTGCCGGAGATCAAACCGCGGTTCCTGAAGCCACCCAAGCTTTCCCAACCAGGCGCTTTAGATCATTGAGCCATCCTGACGGGCCCCTCTGTCTCTCTTTTTCTGTCTGTCTCTGCCTCCCACCCCATCCCCCTCTCACTCCATCTCCTTCCCCCCTCCCACTTCCCTTCCCCTTTTCCCTTCTTCCTTCTCCCTCTCCCTCCCCACCTTCCCAGAGTTTCCCTAAGACAGTGGTGTTTCCTGCAGATAAGGTGCTAAATCACTCAAGTCAGCATGGCTTTTGCTACATAGATGGTATTTAGTGTGAAAATAATGGTTCACATAAATCCTGTTTGCATTGGATTTGCGTTTTGCCTTATCATCATAGATTTGTGTGTACTTTTTGTCCATGAGTCCATTTAAGTGAGTACTTGCTAGATACCTTCACCAAGCTTACTGCTTAGAAGGCCCCTGTAGTTTTGGTCCTTACTAACAACAACTTCTACTTATTCAACTGTATTATGGTTTAGATATATTTGCTACAAGCTCTTTAAATTATTTTGTGTCTCTATCACTTCCTCTTTCAAAATCACCAGAGTAGCAAATGGTGCAATTGCTGCTTAGTTATCTTTCTAATGGGCACTTCGTTTCCCTGCTCCAGTTGTAAATTTATGAGTTCAGGTGCTATTTTAGTGTAAGTCTTCATTACACTGTAATAAAAATGAAAATAGTGTTCTCAACATTTAATTGGCAAATGTCAACTTACCATGACTTTTAAGTATTTTTAAATGAAGTATTATTACAAAGAATGGAATTACAGAGAATGACTATTTCAGTTGGATTTTTAAAATTGTAGAGAAATGAGGATTATCAGCATTAATCTTCCAAAAATCAGTATTGTGAACAAAAGCCAATATTGTAATGAGCTCGAAGGAAAGTGTCAAATTAATCCTGGCTGATACAGTGATTGCCCCACCTTGTGAAGCCAGCCAGCTGTCTCTACGTGAAGATGTCCACATAAAAATTGAAACAGCATTTAGAGAGTGTCTGCTATGCTCTAGGCAATGAAGAGAAAACCAAAATGAAAACATCTTCCTCAAAGAACCTATAATTATAGGGGAAGTAACAGGCAGGACATTTTAAGGGAGAAATAATAAGATGATATTGAGCAAGAAGAAATTTCAGGATGAGCAAAAGAAAATAAGATTTATCAAATTTCTCAGTATAATCAGTGGAGCCATTATACTGTATAATGTTGCTGGGGTTATTAGTATTAATAATAGTAATCATCACTTATTATGAATGCACTGTGGAGTACAATTTTTTGCAGCAGTAGAGAGATAAAACAGATAGACTTGGAGAGAAATATGCCTTCAATTCTGTGATGCCAGGCACAATATATATTCTAAGAACAAAGGCTTTAACCACCTCATCATCAAAAATACTGCCTGGCCATATTTAAGGCAAGCACTTTCTTCCGTACTCTACTCCTTAATTAAAGATAATGATTTTTAATATGACTGACTCAGCTGACAAGACAATAGAACCAAAAATAGTTAGTTGGGAACACTTACCCTTACTATTTTATTTTCTGAAATAATCTACAAAATCAACATTTTGTCATTGTGTGCAAAAATCAGGTAGAGGCCATAAAAAAGGTTAGGAAAAAATATATATTTAATAAAACACTTTAAAGAAAATTTTTACTATGATAATTTTAAATTTATATGCAGTTGTAAGCAAAAATATGGAGAAAACATTGTACTAAGTTTCTCCCATTTTGCAAAACTGTGGTGTAATATCATAATCAGAATATTGATACTGATACAACCTACATGTTTTATTCACACTTTCCCACTTCAACATAGAAATATTTGTGTGTGCATTTAATAACATACAACTGTGTAACACAGGCAGACTTATGTACCCAACACCACAGTCACACAACGCATTTCATTACCACAAGGACCTCCCGCTGTTTCTCTTTCATGACAACACTCACCTCTCCTATCCTCCATCTTTACCCCCTGTCAACTACTAACCACTACTATTTTCCATTTCTAAGTTCTATTGTTCAAAAACTGTTACATAGGACTGAAGATGTAGTTCAGTGATAGAGTGTTTTTAAAAATTACACAAAAAATCATATAGTATAAAAGCTTTTAGGATACATCTATTGCAAATGCAAAAGGAACCAAGAGATTGGATGTGAGGGAGAGAGAAGGGAAAGTAGATAAAAATTAACACATGTACACGTACCAACGCTTTACAATGAATATAATCATTACACTCAGCAAACATGTACTAATGAGAATTTCAAAATAAACAAATTGGCCTTTGGTTTTCTTGTAGTTTGCCAAGGAGAGGCTTGTTCCACTGAGCTATGTCCCAGGCTGGCCTTTGGTTTTCATTCAGTATAATTCCTTGAAGATTCATCCAAGTTATTGTTTATAACAACAGTTCTTTCTTTTTAATTCCTAAGTAGTAGTTCATAGAACGTAAGTACCACAGTTTGTTTAATCATGTACTTGTTGAAAGACATCTAATCTGTTTCTAGTTTTTAACTATTATGGAGTCTTTGAACATTCACGAATAGGTTTTAATTTTGTGTAATCAAGAGCTGAGGGCCAGGAAGATAGCTCATTAATTAAGTGCCTCCTTGGCAAGCACAGGGTCCTCAGTTCAATCCCCGGTACCAGCCAAAAAAAAAAAAGACTATTCAGGAGCCCAATTGCTGGGTCACATGATAATTGCATGTTGGCCTTATAAAAACCGTTTTCAGAGTGTCTGTACAATTTTGTCTTTCTGTCAACAATGTAATAGTGATCTAGTT
>PVJA010010604.1:0-32996 GCA_004027025.1 Myocastor coypus | reverse complement strand
CTTACCATTAGGCTACCTCTTTGATGAAATGTCCTTTCATGGCTTTGTCTATTTTCTAATTGATTTGTCTGAGTCTTTCTAATGTTGAACTTTGAGAATTCCTTATTTTTCTAAATATTAGCCCCTTATTGAATATACCATTTATAAATATTTTTTCTTAGTCTGTTCTCTCTCCCTCTCTCTCTCTCTCTCTCTCTCTGTCTTTCTCTCTCTGTCTGTCTTCTCTCTCCCTCTATTACCAGAGATAGAACTTGATAGTGCTCTACGACTTAATTGTATCTTCAGCTTTTTGTTAAATTTTGAGACAGATACTTTTTAAGTTTTCAGTTGCCTGGCCTAGACTTGCGTTTACTATTTTCCTGCCTTAACTTCCCAAGTATCAGAAATTAAAGGTCTATGCCACTATACCTGACTTGTACTTTTTTCTTTTTAATCCTTTATGTTGGCTTTTATAAAGCAAATTTTTATTTTAATCAAGCCCGATTTGTTGATTTTTCTATTTATGGATCTTGGTTTTGGTGTTAATTTTAAGAATGTTTTGTCTAGTCCTGAATGCTGAAAGTTTTCTCCTTGTTTTTGAAATTTCAAGTCCATGTTAAGTTTCTGTTCATATAATGTATAAGATTTTGGCTGATGTTTGTTTTTGTTGGGGGTGTTCCCTAGAATTTTTCCCATTTCATTATAGTTGTTTTGTATATGGTCAAATGACTTTTCTGTGTGAATTAATGTGGTCATACTACTATTTTTTCTTTAGGCTATTGATACATCATTGGTTAATTCTTTTTTCTTTTTTGTATCTTGGGGTAAACTTGGGACTTTGCATTTGCCAGGTAGGTACTTGTGCAGCTGAGCTCTATCCCTGACCTCCCCGTTGGTTAATTCTGAACACTGAAATGACCTTCCGTCCCAGGAATAACTCCCAATTTGGTATATAATTCTTTTAAGCATCGTTTGTTTTAGTTCACTAATTTTGAAAGAATTTTTGCTTAGAAATTAATGAGTTATTGGCCTACAGATACCTTTTTTCCTTTTATTTTTTATGTGTTTTGTTATAATTTAGTGTTAATATAATATTGATCTCAGATTGGGGGGATATGTTTCTCCCTCTTCCATTTTTGGAAAACATTATATAAAAATAGTTATTCTCTATATGTTCAGTTGATTTCTTCTGTGACAACATCTGCACCTAAAGATTTTTTTCACATAGTTTCAAGTTATGAATTCAGTTTCATTCATGACTATAGCTATTCCTATTATCTGCATCATCTTGGATGAGACTGTGGTTCTCAAGAAATAAGTCCATTTCTTCAAACTGTCAAATGAACAAGTATAAAACTGTTCAGTGGTATGTGTGTGTGTGTGTGTGTGTGTGTGTGTGTATGTGTGTGTGTGTTAGATACTCGTGATTTAACCCAGGGTCTTGCATATGCTAAGAAATTGCCCTCCACTCAGGTGCATACCTGCTCTTTTTTATTTTGTGGCAGAGTCCCACTGAACTGTGTGGCTGGCCTGGCATTTGCACTGCTTCCAGTTTAGCCTCTCAGGTAAGTGGGATTACAAGCCTGCCTGGAAGTGTGCCCACTGCAGACTGCAAGATTTGTGGAAATACCTTCTGTTTTATTTTTGCACTTTTCAATTTGTATCTTTCATATTTTTTAAATAGAAGTCAGTTTTGCTAGAAGTTTTTCACTTTTATTCATTTTTTAAATAAATATCCAGCTTTTGTTTTCACTGGTTTTCTGTCTATATTTTCTACTTTATTGATTTCTGTTATTTTCTTTTTCTTTCATTTAATCTTCTTTTTCTGGTGCCTTATGGTAGGAACTGAAAAACTTTGCATCATTTCTGAGGCAGCACTTAATGCCATAAATGCTCTCCTCAAAATTGCTTTAGCTATGTGCCACATATATTGACATGTATTTTCATTTCACTCAGGTTTTTGGGGGGTGTTTTTGTACAAGGTCTCACTACACAGATCGACTGGTAGTGATCCTCCTGTTTTCAGCCTCCCAAGTGCTGGGGTTACAGGTGCGTGCCACCACACCCAGCCTCAGTTGCCATTTCAGTGCACCCCCGGGGCAGGGCTGGCACGGCACTCCAGGAGTCCAACCCTGGCCATTGCATTCTGCCTAAGCAGGTGCTTTACTCCGCTGCGCTGTCTGGGCAGCCCTTCACTCAGTTCTATATCTTGTCTTTCCTTTGAGAATTCCCCACTGATACATGAATTATTTACAAATATATTATTTACTTTCCATGTATTTAGATATATTTCTGAGGACTTTTTGATTATTGATTTCTAGTTTGATTTAATTATAGCAAGAGAATGTACTTTGTATGCTTTTATTTAAATGTGTTGATTTTTTTTTAAAGTTGCATAAGATATACTTTGTTTTGGGTAGGTTTCATACAGTCTTAAAAAATAGGAGTATACTATACTATTATTTGGTGGAGTATTCTCACTATGGTAGCTAGATTCTATTATGTGATTGTTATGGTTTATGTCTAGTTGTCCTCCCAAAGCCTCATGTAGTCATTGGGCAGAGACTTCTATAGATTAAGACTTGACTCATGAGTCACTGGGATTATGTGTTTTAGTACTGATGAGATTATTGGTCTGAGTAGGGCTAGGATTATGGGTGTGGTCTAGGGTGGATATCCTAAGGTAAAGAGACTGATAGGAATATAAAGAGAGACAGAGAGACAGACTAGAGCTGTTGCTCTGCTGCCCTGATTGGCTGCCTCTGCCACCATATTGTTGCTGTTCTGCCACCATGAACTGGATGCTCTCTGCCCTGTTCTGCTCAGCCTTGGGCCAGCCGAATATGGACTGAAACCTCCAGTAACTGTGAGCTAAATAAACCTTTCCTTTCTTCATTTTGAGTGTCGGGTATTTGTCCCAGCAACGACTGAAAAGTGACTAAGACAGTGATTGAGTTGTTCACCTTTTCTAAATTCTTGCTTCCCCCCTACCCAATAACAGAGGGCCTTGGCCCTGAGACAGAGGTCTTGCTAAATTGCTAAGGTACCTAGGGTAGGCTCAAACTTGCAGTTCTTCTGCTACCACATCCATAAAAGCCCTTGCTATTTTTTAGTCTAATAGTCCCTCCCAGTATCCATAAATAAAGTTTTATTAGAACACATTCACAGAGATTATTTACTGTGCTCTTTGGCTAAGAGGGCTGAACTGAGTAGCTACACTAGAGATCAAACAGCATTCAAAGGTCATTCACAGGAAAAATAAATCTGTCAATCTGTCAGGTTTATTTTTATTTTTATTTTCTTGACCTACAAATAGATTAAGCCCATATGTAAGAAATCCAGTATTACAAATTTTTATTTCAAAGCTTTGATATTATAGCATACAAAGACAATATGGAAAGTATTGAGTGCCCTGAGGGCAAAATACACATTGGTAACGCTGACATACATTTGGATAATTAAGAAGATTCTCTAGCTTGTACTGTTCTTAAATTTATTTACTTACTTATTTATTTATTTATTTATTTAGTACAGGGTCTCATTGTGCAGCTCAGATGCCTGTCTCAGTCTCCCCATTGCTGGGATTATAGGTGTGCACCACCACATCCAGTTTCAGTAGGGATTGAACCTGGGTTCTTGAGCTTGTGTGGCAGGCACTTAGCCCGCCAAGCTATCTCCCCAGCCCATAGTTCGTAGTGAGATTTTTTACCATGCAAGCTGAAGTTGCAAAGCAGTCTTAATTTATAAGGAAATTTGTGATGATTCATCGACTTTAAATTTTGTCTAAAACAAGACAAGCATAGTGAATACCTATAATTCCAGTAATGGAGAAGCTGGTTAAGGAGCATCATAATTTTGAGGACAGCATAGGCAACCTAAATGTGAAAAATAAAGGAAGGAGGGGATGTTGAATCCCTTTATGGGTGACCAGTCTAAAAACATAGCTAGGGCCGGGCAGGATGGCTCAGTGGTCTAAAGCGCCTGCTTAGGAAAGCTTAGGCGGCTGCAGGGACCGCGGTTCAATCCCCAGCACCGCATGCTGGGCCAGACCTGCCCTCAGTGCAGGCTGAGCCAGCCATAAATAAAAATAAATAAACAAACAAAAAACAAGAAACAAGAAAACAAGAAACAAGAAAAAATTATAAAATAAAATAAAAATAAAAACATAACTTTCTTGCTGTCAGCTATAATGTAAAAAAAGAAAAAAACACATTCTAGCTTTGTAATAACATAAACCTAATGTTTATTATGGTGTAGTTTAAAATACTAGAAACAGGGAGCTGGGGAGATAGCTCCAAGGCACAAGTGCCTGCTGGGCAAGTGCAAGGTCGTGAGTTTGAACCCCAGTCCCACAAAAAAAAAAAAAATAAAAAAAAAAAATACTAGAAACATTGAAAATTCTAAGTGTTCTATTCATCATGCATCAGGTGGTTTCAATCGGACCTACCTTCTTGCTATATTACTTAAATTAAACTGTCATTTCTACACCTCCTCAAATTGTCTTATTTCTAAGTTTGGATCAGCTACCAAAATATGTAATTTGCATAGTTAATATTATGAAAGTATCTGAGTTCCTTCTATGTGAAGGTTTTGCTAGCATCTCTTCCTCTGAAGCACACTCATCTTTTATGACACAACCACTTTTCTCACTTATGACAATAAGTTTGCCTTCACTAGGCTATAGGAAGACAACTGCCCCTTGCATGTCAGTTGCACTAATATTTTCAGTCAACTCTATCTTCTGTAACACTGCGTCCAAACCCTGCTAAGTTTTTTGCACAGTGGGGTCTAGTCCTGGTGTGCAATCAAGGACACTGTGTCATGTAATCTAGATGCTACCTCCACGGTGACATTTTCATCTGAGCTTGCAGCATCAAACAGCTTAACATCAACAACGTGGTGACCTCTGAAAGAACAAAACCAACCGTGATGGTAGCAAAATGTTCATTTTCAGTTACCTTGCAATTAGTACATTTTTCTAATGCAGAAACAGCCACCCAAGGCTTCAACCTAACTGCCACCCAAGGTGTTTGGTTTGATTTGGTTTTGATTGATCATCAAAGTAGAAGTAAATCTTCCATTTCAATCATAAGTGGCTTTCAGTTTCTGGTAGAATTTAAACTGAAAGATGTTGAAAAGATTTTGTAGTTATCATTCTTTTTTGATCTACCTTAACCATGTAAGGGTCCAATTTTTTAAATACAAGATAACCAAAAATTGCATTTTAAAATTAATTTTTCAATATAACAAGAAATTAAAAAGTGACAATTTTATCCAATGTATTCCATAATTTTTCTGTGGATGATATATCTTAATACATTCAATACACAACACAGTGCTACAATCTGGACAGTACTATCTAGTCTCTTTCCTAATTCCTTTTGCTATTCTCTTTCTTGAATATGCTTTAACTGTCATGATGGCCTTTCCTTAATTTTAGGGGAGGTGAAATTTCAATAAAATGTTTATTCACTAAATGTAATGATGGTGCTAATTATGGGCAATGGTTAGTGTTATGCTGTCCCATATTTTTTAAGTGTTTGGTGTTAAAAATTTATAGATTATAAATTTATAATTTATAATCTAAATTATAAACGACTTTTTCAATCTTTTTTATTTTCAATAGCAAGTTCCATATTGTTTGATCCAGAAGTTCCATAAATATTTTATAACTTTTTCCTCACTGTTTGATTATAGCATACCCTGACAGATGTTGGTGCTCTGTTAACACCACCCAAAGGATTATTATAATCATTGACCACTATAGGAATTGTTAATTTTATTTCTTTTTTCAAGTTCAACCAATTATGTATTATGAAAGTTGAAAATAAGGAAACTTTTCATTTCATAATACAGATTTTGCCCTTCTAGTATACTAACATTGCTCCATTTTTCAGTTGTTGTTTTTGTTTGTTTGTTTGTTGTTTTGGGGGGGGTTGTTTGTTTGTATATACTTTGGCACTTCTTTCTTATTCAATCGCACTGGTCCAAGTGTCTACATTTTGTATCCTAAGAGCGTATCACTGAATTCCATAAAAGTATAAAAACTGTCTGTAATAAGACAATCTCACGGGTTCAAAAGTGGCTTCATCAGAGTCAAAATAATTTGTGTGCCTATGGAATAATCTTTATAGTCTTATCAAGTACTTTTCTTTCTGATGTAAACTGTGAAAAACAAATATAACAAGATTTAGGTTCACAAAACATGTAAGATTTGATATCAAATGTAGATTTTTAAAAGGGCATAAAGTGAATCCATCAACTTTTATATAGTACCAGATTTTTGTCAATTGTAGTACCTCTCTCAAATGTAAACACATAATTTTTTTTTTTTCTTGAGCTGTTCAACAATTAGCTATAACTGACTTAGTCTCGGAGTCAGGTGAGCACTAGCATGGAAAGTAGAAATACCTATAAAACTAATGGAAGTTTGCAATAAGGTGAAACCTTTAGATAGCATTACTTTATTGAAAAGTGTTGACTTCCAAAAAGAGGCACATTGGTGAGCATCAGAGAAAGAGCCTTCCTGAGATTTGATGTCCAGACACTGGAATACCCCAATAGGAGGAAGAGAAGGAGAAAAGTGGGTCCTTGGGACCTAGGAAGGTTCTGAAATGAGAATTGAAGCCAATAGGGAGAGTGAAGAGAGAGACTTTTACAAAGAAGAGTACTTGGCTGTCTTTGATTGATTTTTATGACATGCATCATAGAGACAAGTTATGCATCACTATAACTAGCCATTTCTAGGAAACAAAGTAACAGGAGTTGTATCCGGAACTGTTACCTGAGCAACTAGCATACTGAAGCATACTGACTAGGGGCCATTTTCTGCTACAATGTCAATCTCACAGTCAGAAAGCAGACTGAGCTTTGTGGAACTAACAGTGCAGACTTGTTAGGATTGTCTGCCACCACACTGTAAAGCTGTGGTTAGCTTGCTGAGATTAAGCAAATTGGATCTGAACTCTTCTGCCCATGTTATGTACCAGTAACAGCAGAGACACACCTGAAATGGATTCTTTCTCTTTTTCTTTTTTTTTGTTGTTTTTTTTTATTTTTATTTTTTATTTTATTTTATTTATTTTTTTCGTGTTTCAGAACCTTTGTTTGTTTATTCACTCATTTTTATGGCCGGCTCAGCTCCCCCCGAGGGCAGGGCTGGCGTAGCATGTGGTGAGGGGATCGAACCGCGGTCCCTGAAGCCACCCAAGCTTTCCCAAGCAGGCTCTTTAGACCACTGAGCCATCCTGCCGGGCCCTAAAAGTTTTTTTTTTTTTGTTTGTTTAATGGCTGGCTCAGCCTGCCCTGGGAGTGGGGCTGGCACAGCAGGTGGTGCCGGGGACCAAACCTCGGTCCCTGTGGTTGCCTAAGCTTTCCTAAGCAGGCTCTTTAGACCACTGAGCCATCTCACCAGCCTGGATTCTTTTTCTTATTTTCTTCTTTCTCTCTCTCTCTCTCTCTCTCTCTCTCTCTCTCTCTCTCTCTCTCTCTCTCTCTCTCTCTCTCTTTTCTTTTTCTGGATTGTTTGTTATTTTTCTATGAGTGTGGTAATGGTTTCTAGTTTTGCTGTCGTTCTGTTCTGTTCTGTCCTTGTTTTTATTTCTTGTCTCTCCTGTCTTCTTCACAAGTTTCCAAAAGTTACATGATATTCCTTTGCTCTCCATCCTTGTTTCTGACCTCTTTCTCTTCTTCTTTTCCTCTATTATTTTTCCCTAACACTTTAAAAATATTTTCCCCTGGGGTTTAAAACATCCTACTGAAGTTTTGCTTATTGCAGATAATTTTCTAGTTTGTTTTAGGTTTTATTATATAACTAGAAATCTAGTTTATACAGTTAAAAGTGACTAATAGTTATCACAGTTTATCATTTTCTAGGCTGTTTCATGCTATTGATATTTCTGACTGTATCACGTTAGCCAAGGTGACATAATTGTTCTAATTGTTTTTCCTGGTATACCAAGACTGAGATTACCTAAGGATCATAAAAAATGCTATAGGTCAGTAACAAAGAGCCAGGAACAGGGCCAAGTAGGTAGCAACTTCTCATACCCAATAAACTGAAGGGGTAGGATTTTGCAATAACACAAAATTCAGAAACCAGCTGCACCTAGAAGACACCTCTAAGAAATAATCGGCTTCTACGGATTCTAAATACCAACAATGGAGCTACTCACCATAAGCAATTTACAAGCATGGAATCAAACAGAGGGAGAGAGAAAAAACAATTAAAGAAGATGCAACTCTAGACTTTCAGCTTACCAAAGCCAAACCTAGGGGAAGTTTAACTACACACTTGGACTCTCTAAAGTAGTAACAGAGAAACAAAGCCGATCAGTGAGCCTCTAGAAAAAATAAATAAAAAGTGTGACTATAATAAAAGACATTCTGACTGTTTCTAGAGCGTTACAGAGAAAAAACATTGAAGAGCTTAGGAAATGATGGAAATCATGAAAGTCTGACATAGAAAAGA
Source organism: Myocastor coypus (assembly GCA_004027025.1). Taxonomy (NCBI): domain Eukaryota; kingdom Metazoa; phylum Chordata; class Mammalia; order Rodentia; family Myocastoridae; genus Myocastor; species Myocastor coypus. Next base: position 24,547 of record PVJA010010604.1, on the reverse strand, counting down.
TTCGGAGAGCTGGCCAGATAGCTCAATGAACAAAGCCCCTGTTTAGGCAGATGTAGGGACCAGGGTTCAATCCCGGGGGAGGGGGGGGGCTGTACCAGCCCTACCTCTGGGGTGTGCTGAAATGGCCATTAAGACTGGGCCTGGTGTTGCACACCTGTAATCCCAGCGCTTGGGAGGCTGAAAACAGGAGAATTACTATGAGTCCTATCTACATAGTGAGACCCTGTACCAAATACATAAAAATGAAAAAAAAGAGGAATATAATATTGATTGAATTTAAGGAAAAAACGGGAGATAGCACAAACAGTATTTTTTTTTTTTTTTTTTTTTTTTTTTTTTTTTTTTTTTTTTTTTTTTTTTTTACAAACAGTATTTTTAAAACCTATTCACAGTAGTAACAGCAGAAAATTTCTGGAACAGTGAAAAAATTTTGATATGTTGCTAAGTGAGACATAAAATTCTAATTAACCATGATTTAAAAAAATCTACAACAGAGCATATGATACTCAAAATTGCAGAAATTCAACACAAGAACTGAATGTTAAATGCTGTTCAAAAAAGAAACAAATCACCTATAAAGGAAAGCCCATCAAAATTAGGGCAGACTCCTCAAGTCAGTGATGGCTTGGAGTGAAGTATTTCAAGCTCTATGAGAAACGACCTCCAACTCTGATTTATATACCCTACAAAACTATCTTTCAAAGTTGAAGGAGAAATATGATACTTCTACAACAAAGAACATCTGAGGGGCTGGGGAGATAGCTCCGAGGCACAAGTGCCTGCTGGGCAAGTGCAAGGTCGTGAGTTCAAACCCTGGTCCCACCAAAAAAAAAAAAAAAAAAAAAAAGAACATCTGAGAAAATTCATGACTAAAAAGCAACATTCCAAAATATTCTGAATATTTTAGAAAGAGATCATAAGGATTATAACTGCGTAAGTCTTAAAAGAATAAATCTACTAGTCAAGGCGAGTAACTAAGCAAGGATGTAAAAAGGGGAACCAATAACAGGAAAATGACAAGGATAAGTCAGTATATATCAGTTATAACCATCAATTTTTTTTCTTTTTTTTTCTTTTTTTGTGGAACCGGGGATCAAACTCAGGGACCTTGCACTTGCCAGACAGGCACTTGTGCCCCTGAACTATCTCTCCAACCCCCTAACTATCAATGTTAGTGGTCTCAATTAAGCAATCAAAAGAAATAGACTGGTAAAGTGGATCAAGAAGCAAAATTCAACAATATGCTGCATATATGAAACATGTTTGGGGCCAGGGATACAGCTCAGTGGCACAGTGCCTGCCTAGGAAGTGCAAGTTTTTGAGTTAGATTCCTGGTACCAAAAGGAAGGGAAAGAAAGAATGAACGAAAGAAAGAAAGAAAGAAAGAAAGAGAAAATTTAATTCAAAAACAAAATTCATAAGCTGAAAGTCAAAGAATGGAAAACAATACTCTATGCAACAGGAACCCAAAAGAAACCAAGAGTAGATGTTCTATTTGCAGACTGAGTGGATTTCAAACCAAAAGTGATTTAGAGAGACAAAGAAGGTCATTACACATTGTAAAGGGATAAATCCAAGAGAAAGAAATAACAATCACAAATATATATGTACAAATACCAGTGCATTCAAAATATGAAATATATTGACAGACATAAAAAGCACCTATACAAATAAATGGAGGACCTCAATACCCCGATGTCACAAATAGAGCAATTAGACAAAAATTAACAGTGAAATACTAGATTGCACCACAAATTTGAACAAATGGACTTAGTAGGTGTCCACAGGGTTATCCAACCCATAACATCAGAATATACATTTCTTTTCAGTGGTATGTGGGACATCCTGCAAAAGAGACTACATGCTAGCTCATAGAATATGCTTAGGTAAAAGAAAAGGAATTGAAGTTATCCCATATATGTTATCAGACCACAGTGCAATGAAATTGGAAATTGATAACACACAAAAAAACACATGAACTTCATAAACACATGGAAATTAAATAGAACCATCCTGAATAACCAATGGGTCAAATTAAAGTATATATTAGATCATTTCCCCAATTAAATTACTATGCCAATACAACATACGAGGACTTATGGGACACAATGGGAGCAGTCCTGTGAGGGAAATTTATAGTGCTGAATACTCATATCCCAAAAACAGAGCAAAGTTAAATAAACAACCTAATGATGAACTTTAATCTTCTAGAAAAAGAACAGAAAGTCCAGCCCAAAGCTTGTACAATGGAGGAAATAGTAAAGATCAGAGCAGGATTTGATGCAATGGAGACTAGGGAAACAATACAAAGAACTAATGAGTTAAAGAGTTGGTCCTTTGAAAGATTAAATCAAATGGACAAACCCTTAGGCTATTTTATAAAATAAAAAGAAGGAAAATACTCAAATTAGCAATTAGCATGCAATTAGCAATGAAAAGTATAAAATCAGAACTGACCCTGCAAAAATCCAGAAGTTGTTCATTGTTTACTTGGAGAATCTGTATTCTAGTAAAATAGAAAACTCAGAAAAAAATGGACAAAATCCTAGATACATATGAATTATCAAAGCTGAAACAACAAGGTGTAAAAAGTCTAGATAAACCAATATCAGTCAATGAAACTGAAGCTGTAATTAAAAATCTACTAATAAAGAAAAGCCCAGGTCCTAATGAATACATTACTGAATTCCACAAGAAAGTTACAGAAAATCTGATGCTGCTACTTCTTGCACTCTTTGATGAAACTAAAACGGAAGGAATGCTTCCAAATTCATTCTTGGAAGCAAGCATTATTATGATATCAAAAGCAGAGATGGACCAGAATATAGATCAGTGGCACAAGGGCCTGCCTGGGAAACACAAGGTCTAGAGTTTGATGCCCAGTACCAGAAAAATAAATAAACAAATAATTAATTAATTAAATATAAAATAGAAAGAAACAAAGAAACAAAGAAAAAAAGAAAGAAAGAGAATCAGAGTGATCATGACTTTTATTGATACTAATCAAGGAGGCAGACGAGGCTTGTGGTAGAGTGCCTAGATGAATAACCTTTGCAAGGATAGCTTGTGAAGTAGGAACAAAACACTCTTGAACCAAACACAGAGGTTATTCTTAATTAGTGATGCACAACAAATAACTTGATCTTTAGAAATCCAGTACCTTTATTTCTGGGAAGGTACATTTCCTTTTGAGTCTCACAATCTCACCAGAGATGTTGTCTCATGTCTTAGCCCTGATATTTCACAGGCTTTTGCTTGAGTCTCCATCCCATGAGTAATTTGGGAGAGGAGAGTCTTGCCCATGTGTCACTGCTTCACCAAGATTAGATAAATTGGCACCTTGGCCAGATCTAGTGCCATTCTTATAACCAATTAAGACAACATCTGGGGGGCCGGCAGGATGGCTCAGTGGTCTAAAGCGCCTGCTTAGGAAAGCTTAGGCGGCTGCAGGGACCATGGTTCGATCCCTGGCACCACATGCTGCACCAGCCCTGCCCTCAGGGCAGACTGAGCCGGCCATAAAAATAAACAAACAAACAAAAAAAAGTCCTGAAACAAGAAAAAAAATTAAATTAAAAAAAAAGACAACATCTGCTTCTGCTTCTACATAGCCAGCTTTGCATATCTAGTAAATAAGATTGAAGTAAAGCTCAGGTAAAGATGAAAGCAAGGGGTTTTCTCAGTGGAACATAGCTTGGTGATCCCCCAGAGCTTTGCACAAAGCAAAGACTAAAACTAGACCCATATCCATCACCATACACTAAACTAAAACCAAAATGGGTCAAAGATCTAAATATTAAAACAAAACATGAAATCTGCCAGAAGAGAAAATAAGTAGAATTCTTGAAGACATTGGTGTAGACCAGTGGTTCTCAACCTTTCTAATGCCGTGATCCCCGCAATATAGTTCCTCATGTTATGGTGATCCCAAACCAAAAAATAATTTTGGTGGCTACTTCAAATTACTAATTCCAATAAATAACATTTCACCATGGCATAGCATGGGTTTAAATATGTATTTTCCGATGGCTTTAGGCGACCTCTGTGTTTTGGTTGTTTGACCCCCGCGGGGGTTTCGATACACAGGTTGAGAACCACTGGTGTAGACAAAGACTTCATAAACAAAGCCCTGGTCGCACAGGAATCAACAACTGGAATCTCTTTTCATTAAAAAGCTTTGTCACACCAAAAAAGGAAAGAAAAGATCCTTAACAGAGTGAAAAGACAACTCATAGATTAGAAAAATATTCTTAGACAAAAGACTACTATATAGAATATATAAAGAATTGAAAAAATCAGACCCCCCAAAATTTGAAGACACAATCCAAACATGGGCATCTGAGATGAATACACTCTTTTCAGATGAAATACAAATGGAAAATAAATATATGCATAAAGATTCAACATCACTAAGATGTATGACTCAAGAGATACAAACTAAAACAGTGTTGAGATACCATCTCACTCAAGAAAGCATGATTATCACCATAAGTCAACCTATCACAAATGCTGGCAGGGTTTGGGGGGAAAAGGAACACTTCTCCATGGTCAATGGGAATGTAGAGTGGTGTAGAATGGTGCAACCATTGTGGAAGTCAGTGTGGACCTTCTTCAGAAACCTTGGACTGCAAGCTTCATTTGATCCAGCTGTTCCCCCTCCTGGTATTTTTCCAAAAGAATTAAAAGTATCATACAAATAATAATAATAATAATAATAATAATAATAATAATGATAAAAGTATCATGCAATATATGCATTATATGTTCACTCATGTTTATAGCAGCACACTTTGTAAGAGTTAAATCTTGGAAAATGCCCACAAACTGATGAATGGATATAATAAAATGTAAGCTTTTTGTTTTATATACAATGAAGTAGGATTCTGGCACAAACAAGGATAACCTTAGGCCTTAATGACTAAATGGATGGACCCTGAGGACATACTCTTGTGAAATAATTTGAACACACATGTAAATATCACAATTTTTCTTTGGTGTGAGAAACTGAAAGCATAAATAACCCAAATGTGTAACAGATATTGTGAAATATTATGAAATTATTCAAACGTAAAAGGGAACTGGAAGTGAGAGGATGAAGAAAGGGAAAAGAAAAAATGAGAAAAGAAGGATAAAATAGAAATATGGAGAAGAAGAAGGGTTGGAGGAAGAGGATTGGAAGGGGGAAAAAAAAGAGCACCTAAGATATATCATGTACAGGTACAAATTCTCTATGATAAATGTGATCAATATATATGCCTAAATTGTACCAATAAACTTTATTTTTTAAAAAGTGCTTCAATGCAACCTTTTTAGACCAAGAATTCTTGCATATTTTTCCTTGTAGACTATGCAGGACAAAATAAATAAATAAAAAGAACCCAAACATTTCTGCATTATCAGTTGGTTTCCAGTCCTTCCAGCATGAGAATTCCTCTAAAATTTCACAAGTTTTAATTGATCTGCATATCTACTCCCTTCTGTTATAACCAACTCTGGATCCCATCTAAATGGCAAACTTACACCAAGAATATTGGCAAATGGAACGCTAGAAAGACCAGGCACTGGCTTTTCCAAATTCACCTCATCAGGTGGCATGAAATCTTCATTCTAAGAATGAATTTATTATCTGGTGATGCTGAAAAATCTTCAGGTTCACTATCACTTCCTGACTCATTAATCGATATTTCCTCATTTATAGTGTCTTCTGACTCAAGCATTTTAGATGCTTCAATATAATAATTTAATATATTAATCTTTAATAATTAATAATTTAATATCTTTAAATCATTGATCAATAAATATGACAAATGATGTTCTGTAAGAAAACCATCCATTTTATTCCTGATTTTCCTCACTTCATACATCGTGGTAGAGCTCTCTGAGTAAAGAATCTATGAGTCTCCAACTCCTTTGGAATCATGGACACACTGCCAGCCATGCTAATAGCATCTTTGTCACTCTGCAGAAGAGAGCAAAAGTGCCATGACCTGGACTGAGCCAGACCTAAAGGCCCAGAAGGAAAATGACTTCATCATACACCAGCCATATTTGGCTTTCAGGTTCTTTTATTTTGTTTTTGTATTTTAGGGAAGGGTCTAAGGGTGTTAGATTGGACTCACTACTAGATTGGACTGTTTACAGCCTCCCAAGAGCTGAGATTATAGGTGTGCATCACCACACCCAATTTCAATTGCTGTCTCAGCATGCCTGGGACAGGACCAGGTGGCAAGGCAAGCCCCGGGACTGAAACCCTGTTATGGTTTGTGTCTAGTTGTCCCCCCAAAGCCTCATGGAGTCATTGGGCGGGGACTTCTAGAGTTTGAGACTTGATCCATGATCCCTGGGATTACAGGATTTAGTACTGATGGGATTATGGGTGGAAGTACTTCTGGGATTATGGGTGTAGCTTAGGGTGGGAGCTAAGGCGGAGAGCCTGAATGTAATATAAAGACAGACAGAGAGACAGACTGTAGCTCGAGCTGGTGCTGCTGCCCTGCTTCCCTGTTTGGTTGGCTGCCTCTGCCACCATTTTGCTGCTGTTCTGCCGCCGTAAACTGGATGCTCTCCGCCCTGCTCCACTCAGCCTTGGGCCAACCGAATATGGACCGAAACCTCCACGAACTGTGAGCTAAATAAACCTTTCCTTCCTTCATCTTGAGTGTCAGGTATTTGTCTCAGCAACGAGTAAAAGGTAACTAAGACAAACCCCAACCCCTAAACCTTCTTGCGGGTGCTTTAATCTGCTAAGCTATTTTGCCGGCCCTCTGCTATCAGTTCTTAAAAGAGGTAAGTAAAATCCTTTCAAAGCAAAATCTAAGATAGCTGTATACTTTTTCACATATTAGTTCACTGATTAAGAATTAAGGGAAGCCAGGCATGGTGGCACACTCCTGTAATCCCAGCACTCGGGAGGCTGAGGCAGGAGGATCGGTATGAGTTCGAGACCAGCCTGGGCTACAAAAGTGAGCTCAAGGCCAGCCTGAACCACATAGAGAGACACTGTCTCAAAAAAGCCAAAAAAAAAAAAAAAAGAATTAAGGGTCCCGGCGGGATGGCTCAGTGGTCTAAAGTGCCTGCTTGGGGAAGCTTGGGCAGCTTCAGGGACCACGGTTCAATCCCCAGCACCACATGCTGCACCAGCCCTGCCCTTGGGGTGGGCTGAGCTGGCCATAAAAATTAGTGAATAAACAAAGAATTAATCCAGCAGTATCTTTGAGAAAAGTATTTAGCATTTTATGAGAAGTAAGCATTAATGATTACTATATTTTCATTTTCTGATTTCAAATAAATCTAAAAGTGAATGAATCAAAACCTACAAACTGGGGCCAGTGAGGTAGCTCGGCAGTCTAAAGCAGCTGCTTAGGCAAGCTTAGGCAACTGCAAGGACCTCGGTTTGATCCCTGGTGCCACATGCTGAGCCAGCACCACCCCCAGGGCACACTGAGCCAGCCAAACATAGATAAATAAATAAAGTTTTTTTTTTTTTTTTTTTTTAAAAAAAAAAAAAACCCTACAACTGTTTCTTAACTTTAAAAATACCTTTTACCTCAAATGTTAAAATGACCTTTCACATTTTATTCCTGACATCCAAATGTCTTTTCACCTCAATTTACTTTTTAAAAGAATCCATGCTATGGTTTTCTATTTTCTATAATGCTTCTATGTTGTGATGAGTATTAGTTCTGACGTATGTGAATTTTGCATAATGCCAAATCTCCACGAATGGATGCTTCCAATGAAGTGTGGCTACTGTGTATTAAAACATAGCTAAATGAAGAGAATGTTCTTAAGAATTAGTAGAAATCAGTTGATGAAAGGTTCTCTGAGAAGGATAAAAAGATAAACTTCTCTTACATTTTTTGTGGAGAATCTGCATACTAAGAAAGAGCAACAAGAAAAAAGGTTTAAATAACTTGAAAGAAGACACATTATTACAAGTAAATTAAATTTAGACTCACAGCATATAACTCAGTTATAACAGAAACCAGATGTAGTAGTATGTTATCTTCAAATTGCTAAGAGAAAATAAGTGACAATCTAAAAATTTTATGGCAATGTACAGTGTCACTTAAAGGTAAGGACACAAATGAACATCTTTTCAAACCAATAATAACTAGCCTTACCACTTGCTGTCACTCAATTATTAACAAGTGTTGAGCTAAGGAATGCAATGAAGTAAAAAGGAAATTGGACACAATATGAATGTGGGAATGGGAGAAAAAATATTAAGCAAGTAAACTGAATAATGTATTGGTGTACCAAATAAGCTATCAACTATTGTTATGGTTTATGTCTGGATGTTCCCCTAAAAGCCTCATGCAGTCATGGGGCAGCTTCCAGAGTTTATGACTGACTCATGGTCCAATGCTGGGCTTGTGGGTGTGCGTGCTACACCCGCACTAAAGTGGGCAGCTTGCATACAGTATAAGGGAGGCCAAGAAGCTTGCTCTTGCTGTTCCTCCCGTTTTGCTCTTGGTGCTTTTGCTGTTTTCTACTGCCATGAACTGTTGTCCTCTGCCATGTGCCACTCCCATGGAGCTAGCTCAGTATAGACTGACATCTTCACAAACTGTGAGCTAAGTAAACATTTCTCTCCTTTAACTTTGGGTATCAGACATTTATCTCAGCAATGCAAGAAAAGTAACTAAGACAACTATAAAAATAATTTATTTGATTAACTTGAAAGTTATGTAAAAGAATTATAGAACCCAGAAAAATCACAAGATGAAATATTGGTGGCCGAGGGAGAAACTGGAATTAAAACTAAAAACAGTATGTAATCCAGTGTGATGATAAAACTTTAACATTTCAGTTATATTTTGTCATGTAGCAATATATACCAAATATCAGAAGCTTAAAATAAGTTTGTTTTTTCTTGCAAGTCTGTGGATAAATTGGTTTTTACTAATTTATCCATACTTCTGCTAGGGTAGGTCACATAATTGGATAGTAGCTGGTCCCCAAAACTGGGGCCATACATTAGGACCTCAAATCTGTTAGCTCTGATCTTAGTTCTCTTCTGTAGACTTCAAAGGAACTGAATACTTAGATACCATTCAATATGATAGAATATCACAATTTACAGTAAGCTGCATTAGCCACTTATACATGCTGAAAGACATCCAGTAAAAGCATTAAAATAGAACGTTGAGGGGCCAAGAAAGCTCAACAAATCCATTACACTGGAATAAAGTGATAATAATAGAAAAAATAAAAATAAAATGTGGAAAACATAAAACACAAAGATAGAACAAGTAAAGTTGAATGTGCCAGTAGTTACAATAAATATAAATAGGTTAAACTAGCTTATAAAAAATCAGAAATTTACTGAAAAATATTTAAAATCCAGTTCTTTGCTTTATAAGAAGCACCATAATGATACAGAAGAGTTGAAAGAAATGTAAAAGAAAAGAAAAATATTACAGACAAATGCTATATAAGATGAAAAAGAATTTTTCAAGCATTAGAAGACAAAAAGAGACTTCAAGGATTATTTCAGTACAGGAAAAAATAAATTTCTCAGCATTGATGTCAATAATTTCTCAGTTTTCTCTTCAATATAATAGATGGTTATGTATCAACATGTAGAGAGTTTATGAAAACAGAAGCTTAAAGAACACAGAATATAGCTGTGCAATCATCAGAAACCCAATCTCTTTCTAAATTGTTGCTCTAGCTCTTCAATATATACCTTCAATCTTGTGGTCCAAGAGGCTGCCCTAGGTTTGGCTATCGTACCCAGATTGTGAGCAAAGAGAAAAAGAAAATGTAGTGTATTCCCTAAGGACAGCTTCAGAAAGTAACACATATTACTATATGTTTATATCCCATTGCCCAGAACTTGGCTAGGAAAGTAAAAGCACTTTTATTCTAGGTGTCTGGGGCATAGCTAAATTTGGGAGCTTCGTTGGTATTATGTATGCAACAAGTAGCATCTGTCACACCATCTTCCTCCCCACCCTTTTTTTTTTTTTTCTTTGTCAAACAAGGGAATATCAATTTGGTTCCTAAATGGTCACCTGGACAGTTTTACTTTTAGAGCCACTTCATAGTACAAGGCTGTAAACATGGATTCAATGACGTGCTTTCATAACTACTTGGATCCTCTGTTCCATTTCTCTAAGGAAGCTTCCATAGGGCTAAATTACTTAGCTGATCAGGGATTTTTCTGTCGAAGCCAACATGTGCGGAGGAAGAAAACAGGCTATCAAATGTCAGGCAGCATTTTGTCACCTATCCTTGGTTTCTTTAAGATAAAGTTCCTTCCTGCCTATATTTGGCAGCCCTATTGTAGATCACTGATTGCTAATTGATTCCTTCTTTGCCTAGTATCACTCTTCATTTCTCCTTTTATACTGCTCCTGGACTAATATTAACAGACCTGTGGCAATGTTGGGACAGAGATTAGTTCTAGGTCATATCCCAACCCCATCTGGGTAGTTTTAGGAGTCATAGCCAAGAATTTCCCATCAACCTCTCTTCTGATTTTAATTTTGAAAACCATGAAGCTGGGCTTACCTCACTTACCACATGGGTTGTTATTTCAATATACAAAGAGAATTAAGATTTACATTTGTGGATTTGAAGTGATCTAGCTGCATATGTAGCTGAAGTGATCTAGGTCTGTCGCTTCACTGATTGGTCACCACGGTTGGTTTGGCTGATCTGGCTGACTAGAAAGGTGTCTCATCCTCTTTCATTGCTCCATATGTGTCCCTTCTGAAGTGTATGCTGGGTGGAAGAGAACAACTACCCTCCATATAAGAGGACTAGTTCCTATATCAAGGGTATAGGAGTAGCTGCTTTTTCCTGCTATAAAGAACCTCCAGACAAGCTCTTAAGATTTCTATTTTGTTCCTCTTTCCCCTAAGATACATTTGGAATCATAAGTTCAAATTATATTACTTAGCTCCAAAAACATTATACCTGACTTTGCAAAATGAGAGGAGGCTTTGGTTTCCAATATTTGGTTGAAGCGCAAAACCCTAGCTAGCAAACAGCTCAGCAGATAGGGATCTCCGAAACATAAAATAGATACTGGTACTAAATGAGAGTCTCCACAAAGGTTCTTCTAGGTGGGGTGCTTACACTTTCCACCAGCTGATGTTGTACCCTTGACCTAATGCAATCCTGACAGACTCAAACTTTGAATGGCTTGGAGGGGAGACAGTTCCTGCTTTTCCTCTACATTGCAGATTTTCTACAATTTCTTTTCTAGACCACTTTGGTTCAGGCTGGTAAAGTGAGGATTGAGCTCTTGGTGTTGCAGAGGAGCCTTCTGAAAGCCTTGTCTTTCTCTGACTAGACCTCGGGAAGGCCAATACCAAGGCAGTTTTCGTGAACATCCAATTCTAAAGGAAGACCATAAAAGATAAATTTGTTTCCTTAAGTTATAGGAAGACATAGGTAAAGAAGAAACACACCTCAGCAAAGACCCTGAAGATTGTGCAGGGGAAAATGTCATAACAGGGAAGAAGGCTATGATATGACTTAGGAATCCATGGCTTCCTGATTTTGTACTGGGATCAGGACCAACTCTCTGTGTACTTGTATGCGGAGGTGATTGCTACTGTCAGCAGTCAGCTGACTGGGAGATCTATCCTACTAACATGGCCAGCAGATGACCTGGTCCAAAGGTCAGTCATCTCCAGGCTAGCGTTAAAGGAAAGCTACTCATCCCTTAGATTTCTGACCCGAGGGTGACCATAAAAATGCTTACTTTCAGTTTTCCCTGTCCTAGGTGAGAATCTAAATCCTTTTGAAAATTCTATTAATGCTTGAAAGAACAAGAGTGAAAGGACAAGATAGGGCATGCTAGTGTAAATATTCAGCTACTCCCTGCTTTCTCTTTTTCTCTCCACGTCCAAGCCACAGTTTCAAATTCCTGCAGTCCTGCAGGCACTTCTCAATCTGTTTTCCTGCATCCATCTGTTCTCCTGATTGTGTCTATTCTCTATTTACATTTATCTGTGCCCTCTGATAACTGCCTTTTCAGACTTTCCCCCAGCTTCAGGTGCCTGAGAGTCTTCCTAGCATTTCCAACTTCTGATTTTGAGATCCAAGAGAACAAGGTTCTCCCTTACACTGAATTTGTCATAGTAACTTTCATAATGCATGACATGCAGCAATAATTCTACTTTCTTTGTCCACTGTGTTAGTCAGCCTTGTCTTCAATCCCTGTGCAATATCCTGGCAGGACTAGTCATGCAAAAAGGAAGACAGGCCCTTTTCATTTTACTCTGGATGCCTAGCATTTTTTTAAAAAAATGTATTTGTGGTTTTAAGATCTTGTGGTTTCTTAGCAGAATTATATAGACAAAAGAAATTGAAATTTCTTAAATGTAGGCAAAAGGGAAACTACTTACCATTTTAACCACTGAGTGAAAAAGGTACATTTCTTTGGTTGAATAGAAAATATTTTCCTAATAAGATCCATGCTTTTCTGAAAAGTGTTTTCTCAAAAAGGGTGATTATGTTCCACTTCGCTAGAGTATTATTAATTATAAAATGGAGCTACAGAGAGCAATATTCATGAAAATATTCAGATAAGGAAGTGCTTAAATGTTCCAGAAAAATGTTTATCAGGAAATATTATTCTAGAATCAAAATATTTCCTGTTTCCTGATAATACCATGGAAAGAATTCTGTGATGCTAGTAATGAGGCCTTATATAAAAAGAATTTTCATGATAGGACTATGTATTTAGAAAAAATGTATTATAAGTAACATGAACCAAACATAAATCTCCCTAAATCATTCTTGTACAGTTTATCACTAACATAAAAATGTAAACTTCATAAAAAATACAGGAAAGTAGAAGTTAGTCAACATCTCTACTGAGAGATGATCATTATTACTATTTAAGAGAATATACTCCCAATCAAGCCTTATCAGTACAAACATACACACTTGGGTTCAGTTATACATATATAGCTTTAATGATTTGTGTTATATCAGTAATATAGCCTGGGTGTTTTTCCCTGTCAGTAACTCTGGCTGTGTAATATTAGTGGTTATAGTAGTGCATACATGTTTTTGTTGTTTTTTTTTTTTTTGGTGGGACTGAGGTTCAAACTCACAACCTTGCACTTGCCAGGCAGGCACTTGTGCCACGGAGCTATCTCCCCAGCCCCAATAGTGCATACATGTTACATGAACCTTGGGATGTGCCAAGGTTCACCAGCAGTTCTCCAAAGAAATCCTCATACAACAACAGGAAGAAAGTAGGGGGGGAAGCTAGGCGGGAGGTGCAGGTGTCCTCTCAGAAGTCTGCTGGAGGAAGTCTGCTAGATTTCCCTGCACCACATGTTTATTTCCAAGAGCAGTACACAGCTGCTCCAGACCCAGGTAAACAAGAATGGATTGCTGTGATTAGCTCAGGCCAGGATTTTTTCTCTGTGATCCATTGTGTTACTAACTAAACAAAAATCAGGGTTCTATGATCAAGAAAAGGGTGACCAAATATACAAAGTTTTAAGTTCAGGAATTTAAAATCATTCCAACCAATGAACCAACAAGCTGGATTGGGGACAGTTGGAGACAGCTAGTGTATCAACTTATTATTTTGAAAACTGACAAATTAAGAGAATGAATCAAATGCTTAGCTTGCTTTTCCTTCATCAACTGGAAAATCAAATCACTGAAGAAAGAAGTTTCCCTTTATGCAAGTATTCTAGCTAAGAAGTGAAAAATAAATCACAGGATATCACTATTTCCAACATCTACTGAATAAATGGATCTAGACATCGAGTATTAACAACTGCCAACACCATATGCTTCTGATGGAAGAACAAAACACACCTACATCATCTTGAAAAAAAAATTAAATCTTAAATCTAATTGAGACCCTAGACCGAATAACTACATATTCAGGGAAACCACATATTGGAAAACCAGAGGATATATAACATGGTTTTTTCAATTAATCAGTGTCAGGGAAACAAGAGATGAAAAGCAGTATCTTACTGGCTAAAAAGGAAGTAGAAGACAGATCCTATGTATAGAGTTCATTTGAATCCCAAGTCACCCAAATTGTTTTTTTAAAATTATGGCACTTAGGACTAGCCAGATAGCTCAGTGGACTAAGCACAGCAACCAGGTCCACTTTCTAGTGTGCCATGCTAGCCCTGGCCCTGGGGACAGCAACTGAGACTTGGCGTGGTGGTGCACACCTATAATCCCAGTGCTTGGGAGGCTGAAACCAGGAGGATCACTATGAGTCCAATCTGTGTAGTGAGACCCTATGGACTCTATACTAAATAAATAAAATAAATAAAAATCTTCAAAGTCATTTACTGTAATGTTTACACATAAACTATTTCAAAAGAATATGGCGGTGAGAAGAAAAGTATTAATAAACAAGGCTGGTCATGAGTTTCTAATTGTTGAAGCTAACTGATGGGTACATGGGGGCTGTTAATTATCGTATTTTATAATGTGTTTATAGTTTTCTCTAATTGAAAGAAGAGGAAAAGGTGGTGGGATTTAGATATTTAATAGTATTTGTCATGTATTAGTTAACCAAATTGGCTTGCTATAGAGTTACTTTTTACGTGCTATGTTGAAACATAATACTCAATGTGATAATATTAAAGAGATGAGGCTTTGGGAAGTGATTGAATCATGAGGGCCCCACCTTCATTAAAAAAATTAATACCCTAAGAAGGAGGATTAAGGAAGGATCCTTGTTCTTTTTGCCATCTGAGGACACAGTATTCATTCATTCCATCATGAGGGACAAGGTAACAAGTTGAAACACAGAGCAAGCCCTTACCAGGCACGAAATTTGCTAGTGCATTCACCTTGGTTTTCCCAGCCTCCAACAAAGTGATTAATAGATTTGCTTTGTTTATAAATTACATAGTGTGGGCTGGCCAGATAGCTTAGCAGATTAAAACACCTGCGTAGGCAGAGTGAAGTGGCAGAGGTTCCATCTCCAGCGTGCTGTGCCAGCCCCACCTCAGGGCTCGGTGAGACTATGATTGAGACTGGGCATGGTGGTGCGGGCCTGTAATCCCAGCACTTGGGATGCTGATCTGTGTAGTGAGACCCTGCATATCCTGTATTAAAGACACTAAAAAAAATTACAGTCCATTGTATTATGTTATAGAAGCCTGAGTGGACTAAGACACCGTATTTCCCAAATATAAATAATGCTATGGTCACCATTTTTCTTCTTTTTTCTTTTTTCCGTTTTTGAGACAGGGTCTCACTATGCAGTTCAGGCTGGCCTTGAGCTCACTTTTGTAGCCCAGGCTGGTCTCGAACTCGCACTGATCCTCCTGCCTCAGCCTCTCGAGTGCTGAGATTACAGGCGTGCGCCACCACGCCCGGCTGGTCACCATTTTTCTACATTCTCTCATACTAGTAAGCTACTCAAGGTGAGATTCAGTCACAGGGAAAATCGAATAATAAAGTCAATTTATCTTTCTCTACCAAACTCTGGTTTCAGTTACATTTTAAAATTATTTAGGTTAAAGTCATTGAGCCTTTTTTGGTACAGAGATTTGTAGGTAAATTTTAGAACGGACTTTACGCTGTTTCTTTGTTCTATTTGCAATACTAGGTATGGAATCCAGAGCTTTCCATATACTAGACAAGCACTCTATTCCTCTATCACTCTACACCTCCAGGCCCACGTCCTGTTTCTCCTAACCCCAGTACTAGGGATAAAACACAAGGACATTCTACCACTGAGGTACATACCCAGCCCTTTTGCTATTAATTATCTTGATACAATATCTTATTAACTTGCTAGGATGATAGGCCTCTGCTGCCATCCTTAGTTGAGACTTCATGCCTTAAAATAGTGTGATCTCTTCATTCCCCTTTTGCCTCTTGGTAGTTTCATGGTTTCATCACATTGATTTCTATGTATTGATTTTATAAATGTTCTTATTACTAAATTCTACTATTTCTAAAAGTATTTCAATTTAATTTCTTAGGTTCTCAAGGTACATATAGGTCATATGAGCATGTAAGGTAAGTGACGACGAAAGCCAAGAAAACCAAAATCCTTTGCTTGACCTGTTCCTTACTGAGGTTCCAAGCAGAAGTACATACACTGGAAAACCAATGGTCCTCTTATTCACTGTGGATTTGGTCCACACTCTAATGTTGAGCTGGGGTAAATTAGAGTTCACAACAGTACATGAAATGTACCTATGACATTTAAAATTGAAGCAGAACATGAAATTTTGCTTATTTTACCTTAAAAAGTCATCTTTTTTTTTTTTTTTAAAGTTTCAATGTTTTATTGTTTAAATTTAACAATGGTTATATTACATGTTTTCATCATAAAAACCCATCTTCTATACTGGCTCTTATCCCTGGAATGCTGGGAAAGGCCAATCCAGTGTTAACCACTGACCAAGAGAAGCATCTGCAAAAGTAAAAGGGTATTTGTGATGCTGAAGGAAGTTGATTCGTACATTCTCACCTAGTCTGATGGAATAGCTTCTTTGCCCGGTCTCCCTGGCTGCAGGCTCACCATTCTCCCTACTGGCTTAGCAGGAGGTCCACGTACCATGAAGGCATGACATTATCCTTTTGCTTAAAATTCTTTGTGCCATTCTGTAATACAACTTCCTGGCACATTGCCAAGGCCTTTTATTATTTGGTCCATTTACCCTCCTAATTCATTTGGAAAGAGACCACATGGTCAAGTGGAAAGAGCTTCACCCTAGAACCAGAGATGAGTCTGAATCCTAGTTACCTGTGCCACTGTCTCATCTGTAAGATGGAACCCGAATCACTTAAGTTTCAGGCAGTGATAGACATAAAGTGGCAGAAAGTGCTCAGATCAAGAAAATACTAAATAAATTACTGCTACTTTAAAATGTTCTTAATGTGTTGATTCATCAGAATTATAATGTACAACATATTTGATTTTGTTTTGTTTTTTGTTTTTGTGGGACCATGGTTTGAACTCACAACCTAGCATTTGCCAGGCAGGTACTTGTGCCATGGAGCTATCTCCCTGGCCCCTGTACAACATATTTGGATATAAGTTTAGATTCTAAAATGGCTCAATCAAATTAATATGCTTTACATGTTTTCATTTTGGTAAGAACACTTAAAATCTCCTAGCACTTTTCAGTAGACATTATAATTAACGAGGTACCGTATTATACAATAGAGCTCCCTGACATAGTCCTACTTAAAATTTTGTATCCCTTAATCACAATCCCCCTACCTTCCAGTCTTAGCTCTGGTTAATCACCATTCTACTCTTTGCTTCTAAGAGTTTGACTTTTAGGTCCATAGAGGAGATAACATGGCTTTGACCTGTGGTGCCCACTTTTTTTTTGTTAACATGTCTTCCAGGTTCATCTGTGTTGTCACAAATGTAAATATTGGGAACTGCCTTCTTCTAAAGGACTAAGTAACGGTTAACAAAGAAAACAAAAGTTCAGTCTCTTCCATAAACAGAATTGGCCTTACTGGATAGCCTGTGTGTACAATAAAATCAGTCCTTTATCTCTCTTAAGAAAAATTAAAAGATTAAAGCCATAAAGATAAAAGACCTGAAACTGTGAAATGCAAATTGCTCCAAATGGGGGGGGGGGTACTTTCCTGGAGAAAGTGGGACTGTCCGGTGGGGAGTTCCCAAGAAAAAGGACAGGTGGACCCTGGGGGAGACCAGCGAGTCCCGGGGTCTCCGCCGAGGGGCGGGGGCGCGGAGGAGGGGCGAGGCGCAGTCCCGGCCCCCTCCCCTCCCCTGCACAGTCCTTCCTTCCCCTCCCGACCCGACCCGCAGGAACCGGAGTGCGCCCGGCCGAGGTCCGGCCGCTAAGGGGGAGGCGCCAACCCGGGCCGTACTGGGCCCGCGACCGAGCAGTAACCGCGACCCGAGAGGCGGAGCACACGCAGCGCGGGCCTGCGCTTAGGTAAGGGGGTGGAGAACGGGGGAAGACGAGGGGAGGCGCCGGAGCCGAATCGGGCCGATCTCCCAGGTACCCCCGTGGGGGGCCACCTCGCTCCGACTAGGCTGCCCACGGCCACCTGGGCAGTGGAGGGGCAATAAGGGCAAAAGCTGCGTCCCGGCCGGGGACCGAGGCGTCGCCGCGCATGCGCGAGGCCGCGGCCTGGGTCTGCGCCCGGGCCCAGGCCGCGCGGGAAGCTACACTGCGCCTGCGCACGGCCGCGGGCGCCGAGTGAGGCGGGCTGGCGGCCGCGCCTAGGCCCTTCTGGCCGGGCCGCGCTGCTCGCGAGTTATTCCGAGGGTGTGAGGTTGAGCTTGGCGTCGTGCCCCGGCAGCGCCGCCAACAAGCTGTCCAGCCCCCGCGTTTCTGAGTTCGGGGCGCCTCACGGGCGAATTGACCCAGCGGAGGCGTTTGCCTAGGACTTCACTGTACCCGTAGAGTGCGATGTCCGCGTTTCCTTTCTGTCGCCTCCACCCTTAGCTCCCGTCCCTTGAATCTGTTTCCCAAGATCCTGGGCCCCGAAGCATCTCCCTGACTCGGACACGTTGGGGTTAAGACAGTTGGCCCTGATGTAGAGCGGACTAGGCAGAGCGGGCACAGCTCCCTCGAAGTGCTGGGCTGGGGCGGCAAGAACCGCCTTCGCCCCCCGCGGGAGGACCGCGTGCCTCCAACCCCGGAAGTGGCTGTTCTGGGCTGGCGAAAACTTCGCGAGAGTTCTGCTCCAGCGGAGGGAGAACTTTTACTCCCCGATTGCAGGACGGGTTCAGAACGGACTTTGATCTTGGCCGAATTACATAAAATGCCCCAAGACTAGCGCAGTGCGTGGACTAGAGTTAGTGCGACTTAATCTTTGCGAGTTGAATAAAAATGCTTTAATTCACATACCGCACTTTGCAACATTGCTTTGTCACCTAGGCTCGAAAGTAATAATCACTATGTACTGGGCCCACTAGCTTGGCACCTCCATATATTGATTTTCTACCTGGATTTACACTTTACTGAGCAGTGGTACTTGGTTAAGTCAGTTTCGTAACGACAGGGGCTCCTGTAACAAACGTTATTGTGTGCTTTTGTGAGATGGTACAAACATGGACTGGAATAGAAGAGCCACTTAGGCTCTGAGAATTTGAGTACTGTAGGTGAAAGGCAATCCTTTGCCAACCCACTTGACACTGCACACGTGTTTAGTTGCAACAATATTCGTGCAGCTCCCTCCCCTTTAGTGCTGTTTTAGGGCAGTAACTAGACCTTCACCCAGGGCTTGTGTGTTTGCTATTTCCTCCATGCTCAGCCCTTTCCTACCCTGTCCAAATCTGCATGGCACCAGGTTTTAAATCTTGAGACAATTCTGATTATCTAAAGGAAGTATGTTTCTTGTTCTCCAAGCTCTTACTCTGTAGCGCTTAATCACTATCTGAAACTATATATACAACATACAATAAAATATTTGTTAACCATAGAAAGTAATAGCTAACCCTATGACTGAAATTGGAATCTGACTAGATTTTGTACTCAACATGGATTCATTCAACAAACATGTTTTTTCTCAAACACTGCCCCAAGTGCTTGCGATTTTTTTCAGTAAACAGAAGATCTCTTTCCTGGGAGCTTATGTTATAGTGAAAAAATGATTACCAACATTTAGTTATTATGTCATAAAAATCATAAATGCTATGAAAAAGCAGTGAAAGGAAATTGGGAGTGTAGATGTGGGCTGTGTTCAACAACGTGGTGATAATGACTCTATAAAAGATAAATCTAAGATGATGTTCTAGTTGTGAGAACCCGGGCTCAGAATTAAATATTATTCTGTGAGAAAATATTTGTTGCCATGTGCTAGCTAGTTTGTCCTTGATAGAGGCCCACATTGTGACCACTATGACAGAGGTCATCTTTTTTGAGAAATCATCTCTGCCACATAGAATTCAATTTTTCAGGATTTTATGGCTTAAAGCATCGTATCCATTGAAGAGACTGGCTTCTTACGTGATAGATACTAACCAGACAACCACTACAGATACATTGAGAAAAACTATATGGTTGATTCTCAATAACCTCATGTTCTTTGTCCTGGGACTCAGCAAGCCTCCATTTAAAACGTTTTTGTTTTTTAAATGAGCTTGTCCTAAACATGTATACTTTTGTCTTGTGATTATTCCCTAATAAAGCATTTCAATAGGGAACATAATATTTATGTTGTACTAGATGTTTTAAGTCATCTAGTGTTAAGATATACAAAAAGGATTGGATATGTGGGTTGTGGAGTGACATCAAGGACTCCTCTTTAAGTTGAGAGTTAAGGTACCTGTGGGAATACCGGCTTTAAACTGGTCGCATTAGTTGATGCAAGGAACTTGAGTAATGGCAGATTTTGGTATTCATGTGGTAAAGGGTCCTGCAACCAAAGCTTCCTGGATGGCTATTGTTTCTTCACAGCTTACTGCACTTTGTGATTGCCTCTATTTATTTATTTGTTTGTTTGTTTATTTATTTCTCCGTGGTGCTGGGGTTGTGATTGCTATTTAATGTCCCTTTGATAGTAAACCATGAGAGTGAGTGGTGATTCCTTTATAAAACTAATCATTGCTTTTTAAAATTTCAAATTATGTAGAAGAGAGACTTAAATCAACTGATATGCCATATTATAACATTAAATGATATCTCATAGATTTCTAAATGAAAGGTAGCAAACTTTTATAATTAAAGAAAAGTTGTAATTTAAAAAGTGAAAAATGGAAACAATTTTAGCAAGTAAGATGTGGTTCCTTTGAGGTCTTTCACTAAAATAAAGTAGATTACGAATACCTTGTATTCATATACCAATACTCTAGAAGTGTAAGTGTAGGAGGTCATTGAATTTGCTTATACCATTAGGAAAGAATCATTCAATTTCAGATTTTGCAGCTATTTGACATTAAAATATGTCTGTGTTTAAAGTTTATCTGAGTTACTTCAAGTCAGAAATGTCTAGGAAAGGAAGACCAGGAGCAGAGGTATTGGGGTTGTGGAGTGACATCAACGACTCCTCTTTAAGTTGAGAGTTCAGGTACCTGTGGGAATACTGGCTTTAAACTGGCAGTAGCTCACCTCCAAGGGATATTCATCATACCCATCAGTGGCGAGGCAATATGTTTTTAGCTTTTATTGTCTGGAAGAAACATGTATCTCCTTTACATCATCGCTTCTTTGTAATGGTGTGAAGCTCTCCAAAAAATCCAAGCTTTAGTAGTTTTTCTACAATAATATAACATTAAAATGACTGTATTTTATGTCTTCAGCCTTGCTCATCTAACTGGAGTTTGTATCTATTATGTGTATTTTCCTGTGGAAGATACCATGAGCTAACAAATAGGAGCAGGTGATAGTCTATGAGTAAATCATAAATTGAGGTTATTGCCTTAGTCACTTTTTGGTCAGTGGGACAAAATATGAAATATACACAAATGTAAGGATAAATGTGTTTTGGCTCATAATTAAGGATACAGTTAGCTTGCTAGAAGACATGAAGGCAGTAGGAGAAGTCCGGCAGAGGAAAGCTGCTCATCTTCTGGTGGCCAGGAAGCAGAAGAGAGAGAAGGCAGGAGCGAGACGGAGATCTAGCCTTCTAAATTGCACCTCCAGGGGCCTGGCAGGATGGCTCAGTGGGCTAAAGTGCCTGGTTAAAAAAGCTTGTGTGGCTGCAGGGACCAGGGTTCAATCTCTGGCACCACATGCTGTACCAGCCCTGCCCTGAGGGCAGGCAGAGCCGGCCATAAAAATATATAAACAAACAAAAGTTCTGAAACAAGAAAAAGTAAAATAAAAATTAAAAAAAAATAAATCACACCTCCAGTGACCCACCATTACCAGCTAGACCTTGCTGCCTACTATCAAGCTCAGTTATGGAATCATCAATGGATTATTAGGTATAGCTTCCAAAAGCCCTGCCTTTGAGTGCATGGGAATTTTGTTGGATATTCTGGATATAAACCATACCAATTAAACTGTCATATTTTCTGTATTTTGTTGAGTTGTTATGATAATGAATAAAAGGAACCCAAATGGAAATGAGCCAAGGTCAATAGGGCTATTCCTTTTGAATTATTTATGTTGTGGTGCCAAAATTTTTAACAATTAGGATTTCACTTAATAGATATGTTAAACTCTATTTAAAATTTTGATTAACTCTATGAGAAGTTTCAAATTGATTTACACATAATTTGCAAGTACTGACTCATTCATATAACAATTAAAAACATTTTGTAGTTTCATTATTTTTTGTATTTGAAAGCAACAAGCTGGTGGGGTGGTGTATGTCTGTAATCCTAGCACTTGGGTGTGCAAGGAGCACAATGAATTTGAGGCCAGCCTGAGCTATGTGTTGAGTTCAAGGCCAACTTTACATAGTGAGAGCCTATCAACCTCTTCTCAAAACAAACAAATAAACAAATGGAAAAAGAAAATGACACCTAAAGATGGTCAAGATTAATAAGTCAGTAGTCTCTTGAAACTAAGCACAGCTGTGTTTTATGTTTTTGTTTTTTTGCAGAATCGGGGTTCAAACTCACAGGCTTGCACTTGCCAGGCAGGCACTTGTGCCATGGAGCTATCTCCCCAGCCCCACAGCTTTGTTTTAGACCAACCTGCTTTTGTACTCTAAAATGTGAAAATCTTTTGCAATTAAAATAGCAACTGAATTTCTGATTTTACATGCCAGTTTGCTGTTTTTCATAAACATATGCTGGTGCTGTTTGTTTTAAGGTTGTGCTCTACTTTTCATTACGTTCAGTAGCTTTAGTTTTCTCCTTCTGATGTAATCGTTTCATTTCCATTAGTATTTGTATAGATACCTATTGTTAATTATTATTTTTCTAAGATCTCATTTAAGAGGAGCTAAATAAAAGCTAATGTTCATTTTTACAAGTGATAACTGAGATTATATTTTATTATTTCATATTTATATCTGTAACTTAGGGGTGACACTAAAAAAGCAGTTAATGGTAGTCACTCACCAAAGCATGTACTTGGGAAGATTCATGCTGTAAATCATGTGAAGGTGTCCGACACATTGATTTTGTTTCATTTTCTGTTTCCCAAGTGGAATAATTATTAAATAATATTAAGGTGTTTCTTCCCCATTATTGGGAAATGAACCCAGCCTGATGTATGCCAAGCAGGTGCCCAACCATGGAGCTACACTGCCAGCCCAATGTTTGGGAAAATAAATTTTTTTTTATTTACTTATTTTTTGTAGGGGGGGGAGAGATTTTCTTTAAACGAGGCTTCAAGAGGTGTTCTAATATTATCACATTGAATTTTAAAATAAATAACTGGTATTTCTGTGCAGAAATATCTTCTTTTGTTCTCTTATGGAAGCATGTCTAAAAAACTGACATGTCAGCTCTTAAAAAACTCTTGATAAACTGTAAAATATTAGCTCTAATTGCCCGATACTGGGTTGCAGGAATGTGGGCACAAGTACTCACAATCCTTTGCTCCACATTGTTGTATTTTCTGTTGTGCATATTTGCCTTTACTTAGTGCCTGCTACAGGCAATAAATCAATGTTTATTGAATGAATTAGGCAAGTGAATGTCCTGTGATCAGTTTAACTTATTATCTAGGTCGGAGGCATTATGGAGTAATATGATATGTTGTGTTATGCAACTGACACACTGAGTAATATTTACTGCTTTAACAAACATAATGTGTACAGGCTGCCAATTATATGCTTATACAGGGAAAAGAATTATTTGACCTGTTCTTTATGAGATTAAGAATGGATATACTTGCCACATCGTTAAAAGACAAACCAGTAGTAGCTGCTTCTGCTTGAAAAAGATGTTTATCCTCTTACTTTCTGTCTGTATTGCAATACAGTAAAATTCTATGATAACATTTTATTACATTTAAACAAAATGCAAAATATATAAGCTGTTTTTGCAAAGCTCAAAGGAATTATTTTTTCTTTTCTTTTTTTTTTTTTTTTTGTGGGACCAGGGTTCGAACTCACGACCTTGCACTTGCCAAGCAGGCACTTGTGCCACAGAGCTATCTCCCCAGCCCCCCTTTTTAAATTTTCTTTCTTTTTTTCACAAGGATTTTTTTTCATATTGTATGAGCCAAATCATATATCCCAAAACCAATAGGTGTGTGGGGGGGAGAACAGTGTAGTAATGTATATATAATAGGCCTACTATCTTTCCATAGTAAAGTTGTATAGGGTGATCTTATGCTGTGATACCAACATTATAAAAAATAATGCCACTATGAATGCCACCCTTTGCCTTGAGTCTACAAGAAGTGTTGATTTCCTGTTTGTAAGAGGAAGTTTGTAAGTAGAGTTAGGCTAGAAACAAACACATTTTTGCCTTTCTAATATACTAACATTAAAGGTGTTTCCTCCCCATTGTGGATTTTCTTCCATGACATTTAAAATACTACTCATCCCTTTCGGCCGGAACCGCCATCTTCCAGTAATTTGTCAAAATGACTAACACAAAGGGCAAGAGGAGGGGAACCCGTTATATGTTCTCCAGGCCCTTTAGAAAACATGGGGTGGTTCCTTTGGCCACATACATGCGAATCTACAAAAAGGGTGACATTGTAGACATCAAGGGAATGGGTACTGTGCAAAAAGGAAT
>PVJA010010603.1:0-57042 GCA_004027025.1 Myocastor coypus | reverse complement strand
AAAAAAAAAAAAAAAAAAAAAAAAAAAAAAAAAAAAAAAAAAAAAAAAAAAAAAAAAGAAAGAAATAATTTCTGAAGAAAAAAGAAAGAACAATCATAATGAAAGATATAATAACTGCTTCTGAAGAAGATACTGAAAAAAAAATAGATGAGATTAGAGAAACAATGAGGTCCTCCAGTCAAAGATATAGGAAAGAATTAGATTGCATGAAGCAGAGTCAAAGAGATAAACAGGAACTTAAAACCTCAAACAAACAAAAGTTCTGAAACAAGAAAAAAAATGAAACAAAAAATAAAAAAAACCTCAATGACAAAATGGCAATGTCATCTGAATGAAAGTGAGCATAGAGTTTCAGATCATAAAGACACTATAGCAGATAATGAAAAGGCAAGAAACCATCTCTTTAAAACAACTAGCATGCAGGAGAAAGTAATTCAGCATCTACAAGATAATGCAAAAATGAGTGATGTGAGACCAATAGGCATCAACAAGGAAGAAGAAATTAATTCAAATGATATAAAAGGAATACAGACAGATGTAACAGCAGAAAATTTTCCAAATATAGGGAAACAATTTGGCACTCAGATGACTGAATCATACAGAACTCCAAATAACATCAACCCAATTAAAAACACACCCACACATATAATAGTCAAGATCTCAGAAATACAGCACAAAAATAACATTAAAAGCCACTAGAGAAAAGAAACAGATCACAATTGAAGGAAAATTCATGAGAACAATGTCAGATATCTCTTAAAACCATGAAATCAAGAAGAGCATGGAGCAGAGAGTTTTAAGTCCTTCACGAGAACAAATTCCAGCTCATACTGCCATAACCTGTAAAACACTGCTTCACGTTTGATGGACAAGTGAAGTACTACCATGACCAAGAACAAATAAGAATTTCATGACAACATAGACAAACCTACCTAGACTACTGAAAGATATTCCAGAGAGGGACGAAAATGACCAGAATATAGTAAGCCAGGCGTGGTGGCGCACACCTGTAATCCCAGCACTCGGGAGGCTGAGACAGGAGGATCAGTGCGAGTTCGAGACCAGCCTGGGCTACAAAAGTGAGCTCAAGGCCAGCCTCAACTGCATAGCGAGACCCTTTCTCAAAAAGACAAAAAAAAAAAAAAATGACCAGAGCATCACAAATGGAAATGAAAAGCAGGGGCAAACCCAGCAGGGCAAACAATTAAGCACAGGAGACAAAGAGTTAACCAACAGCAAGTAAATAACATGGCAAGCATAAATCAACACACCTGTATTATAAGCATCACTGTAAATGGTCGCAATTCATCAATTAAAAGAAAGACTGGAATGGTGGGTTAGGAAGGAAAACCCTACAATATGCTGTATACAAGAAACACACTTAAAAAAGAACTTCATACTCTGAAAGTCAAAGGATGGAAAATAATACTACGTGAGCCAGCATCTCAGAAAAAAATCACGGGTAGCAATCCTTATGTCATTCTTAGCTTCAAACAAAGAATGGTCAAATGAGACAAAGAAAGCCACTGCAAGCCGGGCGTGGTGGCGCATGCCTGTAATCCCAGCACTCGGGAGGCTGAGGCAGGAGGATAGGTGAGAGTTCGAGACCAGCCTGGGCTACAAAAGTGAGCTCAAGGCCAGCCTGAACTGTACAGTGAGACCCTGTCTCAAAAAGACAGAAAAAAAAAAAAAAGAAAGCCACTGCATACTGGCCACTCTTGAAAAATTGAAGAAGACATAACATTTAGAAATATGTACGCACCAAATATGGGAGCACCCAATTATACAAGACAAATCTTAATGGACATGAGAACTCTAATATCCCTTATCAGAACCCTAATAGGAGATCTTAACACCTCCTTATCCCCCTAAAATAGGTAGTGTGCCTGAGGAGAGTCACCTAGAGAGAAATAATCTCTCAGGCTCTGAAAGAGAGCAAAATTGGTCAAGCCATGGCCGTGACTCATCCAGATGGCTGACATTGCAGAAGAGCTACAAGGTGCTACACACATGGTTCCAAAGATAAATCCTGAGATTGGGCTGACCTTGTCAGATAACAAAAATTATATCTGTATTTATATAGGTCTTGCTTTAACCTGGTTTTAACCATCCAGCAAAAAAAAAATTATACATGAGGTATAAAAGTAATGTCACACTGATATGCTATGCTATAAAAGCTCCAGTGAACTATGGTTGACAATTATGAGCTATGCTGGACTGTTGGACTATATAGGGTTGATTACATTGAATTCAGGTACCTACATTCATTGAATTGGCATCAAACAATATAAAAAAGGGGGATATGTTGGGAGCCGTAGGAAGCCAGGAAATCAATGAAGTGTGTGTAGGAGGGAATGGGCTTCCCTGCCTGCAGCAGAAAGCTACCCCAGTGTTGAGAAAATCATGATGTGAGAGAAACATCGTGTGAGAAAAATATCGTATTGAGAAAAACATCCTGTTGAGAAAAACATCCTGTGTGGTTCAGACTAGCTATTGGTTGCTGGGTAGCCTTGTGTTATGAGGTGCAAACAGTGTATGAGTATAAATAAAGGATCGTTTGTGTGTGCATTGAGTTAGTCTCGCCCATCAGGCAGACTGATGACCACCTAGCCCAACTTTTCATCTTGTCTCTTTATGATTCCTACTGCTGTATCTCCCTGGGGTTGAACCAGTTTGCAGTAAGATGAACAGATCCCTACACTCAGCTACCTTATCTTTTGCAAAGGGATCAAATATGCACACTGGAAGAAAGATAGCCTCCTTAAAAAATTGTGCTGGAAAAACTGGACCTCAATATTCCAGAAACTAAAAGTGACCCAGGTCAGTCAATATGCACTAATGTAAAGTCAAAATGGATTAAAGATCTAAATATTAGAACAAAAACACTAAATATCCTGAAAGAGAAAGTAGGAGAAAATATTGACGACATTGGGGTAGGCAAAGAGTTTGGCCAAAGAGCAAACTACACGTGAAATATATGAAAGAATTAATAACGTGGACCTTCTCTTACTGAGAAATTTTTGCATATCAAAAGAAATTAAGAGCGAAGTAAAAATAGAGCACACAAATTTCAAAAAATCTTAACTAACACGTACTCAAACAAAGTCTTCTACCTAAAACTGTAAAGCATTAGGACCCCAAAATTTAAAGATACAATCCATAAATGGGCATCTGACATGAACACACATTTTGCAGAGGAAGAAACACTAGAAGCTTGAAAATATATGGAAAAATTTTCCATATCATTAGCCATCTGGAAAAGGAAATTAAAACACTTCAACACCATTTCACCCAGGTAAGAAAGGCTACCATAGAGAAATCAAACAACAAGTATTGGAGAGGCTGTGGGGAAAAATAAACCCTTCTCCACTGCTGGTGGGAATGCAAACTGGTGCAACTATTATGGAAAGCAGTAGGAGACTCCTTAAAATACTAGGACTGGAAATCCCATTCATTCCAGCTGTCCCCCTACTGAGCATTTTCCTAGAACAACTGAAAACATCATACAATAGTGATATTTGTGCACCTTTATTTATAGCATCACAGCTTATTGCAGCCAAATCTTGGAAACAACCAAAATGCCTAGCACCTGAAGAATGGTTGAAGAAGATGCGGTGTTTTTATACAATGGAATTTTATTTTTCTATAAAGAATGACAAGCTCAAAGCCTTCACATATAACTGGATGTATCTTGAACAAATACTCATAAGCTAAATAAACCAGACCTACATGTGTAAATATAGTATAGTCTCCCTAATATTAGAGCTCAAATGAATAAATAAAAATGGAAAGGTATATAGTTCAATCAAAAATGAGAATTTAAGGATTGAGCAATCAAGTAAGAGGCAAGAGAGAAATTGGGAAACATGATAGAGACAAAACCATGCACATATACATAAAAGATGCTTAAGACAGTGGTCCTAAAATTCTTCTACAGGGTTTTGAAACCAACATGTAATTGGTAGAATCCATACCCTGACTAACCATATATTCTGATATCTGTGAAACAAGTAAATACAGTGAGGATAGCAATGTGTAATAGTAAAACAAGGCCTGGAATGCCAATCAGTATGGTCTTCTAATTATGCACTGCTTCTAATGTCACACCGATTATTGCCATACTCTCTCAAGTAAATGTTTGCTTAAAATTAAGAAAGAAAGAAAGAAAGAAAGAAAGAAAGAAAGAAAGAAAGAAAGAAAGAGAAAAAAGAAAGAAATAAAAAAGAAAGCTAATAGAATATGAAACAAGGAAAAAGTCCATGGAAGTGTGATGGTACAAGTTTGTAAATTGTTAAGTTAAAAAATATTTGTGTGGCAATGCTTATTTCTTCCTTTTTTTACATTTCATAGGGATTTTAAAGTTTAGAATATGAATAATTTTTTAAGCAGGAAAATGTCTTTCATTTGAAAAAGCAATTATCTTGTTACTCTTGTTTACACTGAAATATTAAAGTTTATGAAATTAAGATTTAGAATTTTGAACAATTTTTAACTATTTATACAGAGAAGAGTTTAAAATCATATATACTGTTGGGAAAGAAGGAGAAAAGTACTTTGTTCTTTTATTAGAAAAACTAAAATTTTATCAGTATTAGTTTTACCATAGAATACTCTCCCTACCAACATAAATAAAATGTCTTTTCATATTTTTGTATCGTTTACCATTAATAATCAGTATTTTGCTAATAAGTATCAGTATTTTTATTACATTTAATAAGAAATAGCAATGTGACAGTTTCAGAATACATTAGTAGTACATTTGCAATATTTGATCCAATGCATATTGTTGTCCTATTAGTTATACAGAACACAGGATGTAGATGTTATAATTTTTCTAATCATTATTGGTATGAGAAAACTTTTCTCACTGAACTAAGAGAAAGTAGTTGTATACATAGGCCAAAGCTCACTGACTACAGTGGGTTATAGGTAAAACTGGAAATGTTGGAAGCTGTTAGTTCAAGCCTTTTATAGCTCACCATTCTAATCTAGCTTTCCGTTTTATGCCTTGTGGTTAAACTTTTCTGCTGGGTGGTTAAGGGCAAGTTAAAGCAAGACCTGTATAACAAAACATGGAACTTTTGTACTTCCTAAGGTCAGCCAAATGCCCTCAGGATTTACACGGAAACCATGTACAGTGCTTTGTAGAACTGCTGTCAGTGTCAGTTATGTGGATGAGTCACTGCCATTGCTTGAGCAGTTTGCTCTCTGTAAAAGCCTGAGAGAATGATTTCTTTCTAGGTAACTCTCCTTTGGCACACTGTATATCTTGAATCCCTTTCTTCTATAGCCTCATAATGTCCTTGAACAGAAAATTTGGGTAACTACTGAGTTATAGGATGTTACATCACAAGTTCTCTTATATACTGAGTCCTCACTGACCTTGAAGGGTTAGAGCCAAAATATTGGCAATCCTTGTATCCTTTCTTTTTCTCTAATTTTTGGTCTGTAATCTTATATTCTTAACCCTCCAGAAGAAAAGCTTAATGATAATATTACTCTATAACATTGGTACTTGAGCTTAACATCGCCAACTTTCTGAGTTTCAAACATCTTAGACTTAACTTGGAAATGGCATAGAATGTGAGAAAAGCAGTTATACATTTTTACACATTTAGAAATCTAATTATATACAAAATTGTAGCTCTTCAAGCCTATGCCACTTTTCCTAGTCTCTTACTCTCATTTAATACCCTTTCTTTTTTCTTATAAACTAAGCATTTACTTGAGAGAGTATAGCAATAACTGAAATTACATTAGAAGCAGCACTATCTAAAAGAAGAGAATAACAGACATTCCAGGCATAATTTTACTGCTACACATTGCTATCCTCAGTGTCAAAAACATTTTGGAGGTTGCTAAGATCATTATCTAAATCATCCTGTGCATATTAAGTGCATGGCTTTGCCCCTGACATGCTTCCTATCTTTTCTACTTGCAGTCACTTCATTGTTTTAACCCTTAAGTTCTTGATTTTCATTCATTTGTGTTATGCCTCTCCATTTTTCTTTCTTCTTTTGAGTTCTTACAATAGAGAGACTATATGATATTTGCACATGTAAGTCTGATTTATTTCACTTAGGAGAATATGTTGAAGATACATTCACTTGAATATGAAGTCTTCTAGTTTAGAATTCTTTATAGTTGAGTAATATTCCATTTTACAAAAATACCACATCTTTTTCAACCATTCTTCAGATGATAGGCATTTTGGTTGTTTCCAAGATTTGACTATTAAAAATTGCACTGCTTTAATATAGGTGAATACATATCACTATGCTATGATATTTTCAGTTTCTTCTAGGAAAATTACTAAAGGTAGGGTGGCTGACTGTGTTTGTATTTGCTTCTGCATCTTCTAATCTATTCCATTGATCCACAGTCTACTTTTTTTGCCAATACTATGCTGATTTTATCATGGTAGCTCTGTAATACAACCTTAAGTCAGGAATTTTAGTACCTCCTGCCTCATCTTTGTTGCCCAGGATTGTTTTAGCAATTCTAAATCTTTCCTGGTTCCAAGTAAATTTTAGGAACAATTTCTCCAGGTTTGTGAGATATGTTGATGGTATTTGGAGAGGGATTGCATTAAATATGTATAACAATTTAGGGAGCATGGCCATCTTCATAATGTTAGTTCTTCCTACCCAGGAGCAGGGAATGTCTTTACATTTTCGGAACTCCTCTAGCATCTGTGTTTTCAGAGTACTCTAGTTTTCACTGAAAATGTATTTTACTTCTTTAGTTAGGTTAATTACTAAGTATTTCATATTCTTCAGTGTTATTGTCAAAGGCATTGTTTCTGTAATTTCTCTCTCAGTGTGTTTGTTATCTGTGTAGAGGAATGCTATTGACTTTTGTGTGTTGACTTTGCATCCTGCTACACTACTGAATTTGTCTATTAATGCTAGTATCTTCTTGGAGTTTTTGGTCTTGCAAGTAATTTATTAAGTCATCTGAAAATACTGGTATTTTAACTTTTTCTACCTATTCTTTTTTATTACTCTCTCTTCTCTAATTGCTGTAGCTAATGATTCTGGAGCTATATTGAATAGGAATGGTGATAGAGGACATTCTTGCCTTGTTCCAGATCTATGAGGGAAAGACTTCAGTTTTTTCCCATTTAGAGTTACTTTAGCCTTTGGATTGTCATAGATGGCCTTTATCAGATTGAGGTAGAGTCCTTCTCTTCAAATTTTTTGTAGGACTCTGAACATGAATGAGAGTTGGACCTTGTCAAAGTCTTTCTGCATCAATGGAGATAATCCTGTGATTTTTGCCTTGTCTCTATTGATATAATGTATTACATTTATAGATTTGCACATGTTGAACCATCCTTGCACCCTGGGATGAAACATACCTGGTCATGGTGTATAATCTTCTTGATTTGCTGTATTCTATTGGCAAAGATTTTATTGAGGATTTTTGTATGTATGTTCATGAGAGAAATTGGTCTATAGTTCTCTTTTTTGTTGCATCTTTCTCTGATTTATGTATCAGTGTAATTCTTGCTTCTAGGAATAATTTTGGGGAATTGCTTCCCTTTCAATTTAATCGAAGAGTTTGAAGAGTATTGGGATTATGTCTTCTATAAATTTATTGTAGAATTCAGTGGTGAATCCATCAGGTCCTGGACTTTTCTTTGTCAGTATGCTATTTATTACATATTGTATTTCATTGAACATTATTGGGTTATTGAGAGAACTTATATCTTCTTGATTCAGTTTTGGTAATTTGTACCTTTCTAGGAATCGTTCTATTTCATTTGTCTATTCAATTTTGTGAGAGTAAATGTTCTTAAAGTAGCTACTAATTGTCCTTGGAATCTCTTTTGGGTCTGTGGTAATTTCACCTTTTTCATTTCTTATTGCTTGAATTTGACTCTTTACTTTTTTAAACGAAGTTAGCTAAGGGCTTATAAATTTTATTTAATCTTTCAAAGAACCAGCTTTTTGATTCATTAATTCATTGTATTGTTTTCTTTGTCTCAATTGAATTAATCACTGCTCTAATCATTATAATTCCTCCCATCTTTGGGCTTTTGATTTTGTTTGCTCTTTCTTGTCTAGTCGATTTAGGTGCTACATGAGAATATTTATTTGCTCTTGTTCTGTTTCCATAATGTGTCAGTTCAGAGCTATTAATTTCCCTCTAGAACTGCTTTCATTGCATCCCATATATTCCTGTAAGTTGTGTTTCAATTTTCATTAAATTGTAGGTATTGTTTAATGTCTAGGTTAGATTCGTGTGTAGCCCACTGGTTGCTCAGAAAGGCATTGTTTAATTTTCATGTATCTCTGTAGTTCTTTTGTTGTTTATTTCCAGTTTCCTTGCACTGTGATCTCATAATATGCATGGGATAATTTGTTTTCTTGCATATACTGAAGAGTCACCTATGCACTAATATGTGGTCTATTTTGGAAATTGTCCCATGTGCAGCTGAAAACATTGTGTATTCAGAAGTGATTGAGTGGAACACTGTGTGTTCACCAAATCTAGTTATTCCAAATTCTGGTTCTGTTCTGTGACTTCTTTGTTAATTTTTTGTCTGTTTGAGATATCTTTTTGGGAGAAAGTAGTGTTAAGGTCTCCTGTTAAGATGGTGGTATTGGATATTAGGATTTTTCATGTTCATTAAGATTTTTCTTATATAACTTGCTGCTCCCATGTTGGGTACATACATATTTATGAGTATTACCACTTCATCTTGAGTTTTCCCCCTAACCAGTATGTAGTGGTTCTCTTTTTTTGTTTCATCAATCTTGGTTTGAAGTTTAGACTACCTGCAAACAAGATTGCTACCCTCGCTTTTTTCTGAGACGGTGGGGCATGTAGTATTGTTTTCCATCCTTTCCCTTTAACCTATGAGTTTCTTTATTAGTTAAATGTGTTTCTTTTATACAGCATATTGGTGGATTTTGGTTCCTTATCCACTCCGCTAGTCTATTTCTTTCAGTTAGATATTGAGTTCATTTACGTTGATGGCTATGATTGAAATCATTGACTTTTGATTGACATGTCTTTTACTTACTAAGGTTTACCACTTTTTCTCCTTTGTTAATTGGTTCTTCTATTTGGTGGGTTCTTTCTGTTGTTATTTATGGAATTTGGGTCATTTTGGTCTCTGTCTAAGATGTTTTTTAGTATTTTGTGTAGGGTTGCCTTTGACATTATTAAATTCTTTAATTACTCCTTGTCACAGAACTATTTCTTGTCTTCTTCATACTTGAAAAGGAGTTTTGCAGGGTATAGCATTTGGGCTGTTATTTGATTTCATGGAGGACTTGATTGACTCTGTTCCATGCTCTTCTTTGACTTCATGGTTTGTGAAGAGAAATCTGCCATTATTCTGGTAAGTTTTCCTTTAAATGTAATATGTTTCTTTTCCCTGGTAGCTTTTAGTATATTATTCTTCTGCTGGATTTCTGGGATCTTGACTGTTACATATCTGGGTGAGTTTTTAGTGAGGTTGATGTTATCCGGAGTTGTATATCCTCCAGTTGCCTGAATATCAGATTGTTTTCTCATATTTGAGAAGTTTTTTCTATTACTTCTACCTGTCTTCTTTTTATGACATTTGTACTGACTCCTTCTTTATTGTTGATTCCTATTAATCTCATGTTTTTCACTTTTTTCATCATCTTGCAGATGCTGGATTATTTTTTTCTTGTATCCTAGTAGTTTTCAAGATATTCTTTTTTACCTTCTCTCTAGCTCTGTCTTTCCTCATATGGTTTTGCCAGCTTGTGATTGAGATTTTGTTTTCTTGAATATCTCTTTGAAACTGTTTCATGTGATTGATTTATTTCCTATATTGCTCAATCAGGGAATCCATTATTTTTCTATTCTCCTCTAATTTTTATCAGTGTCTTCTTTAGTGGCATTTAAGGTTTTCTTTATAGTTATCCTTTCTCTACTTCAAAGATTTTTTGTGCTCCGATCGCCTCTCTACATTTATGCATTTGTTCCTCTACTTTAGATGTTATTAAAGACATCTTTTTTACTTCATAGGTTATTTGTGGTCTGACTTCCTCTGTACAATTTCTGCAGTTGTTTTTCTACTTCTGATTCCATTAATTCATGCTATTTCTTTTTTATTTCTTATGGTATCTATGATCTGAGTTCCTCTATGCATTTCTTCTAATCTCAGGCTACCTCAGATGCCACCAATTCAGAGATTTCAGCTTCCTGAGTCTCATTTTTTACAATGATACTATCTGTTCTGTTTGTTCTTGGTGGATGTGGGACCTGAGATTGCATCTTGTTCCTTCTCTTTATCATTTTATATGAACGCTTCACGTTGGTGAAGTTATGCTTTTAGCATCTATTGAAATTTGGATCTGGATCTACCAGTCTGGGGTTCTACCAGATGTACGTCATTGTGTCTGGCTGCTGTGCTCAGTTTCTTCCTTGTGCAGCTGGGCACAGACCGTGATGGTCAGCGTGGGTAGGCAGGATCAGTGTTCTGATAACTGGTTGCCCCTGGGCACATGCTGGCAGAGAGTTCCCGCCGGGGTGCATGCCCAGGTAGATCAGTGTTTGTGGGCGGGTGGCGGGGTGCTTGTTGCTGATTTCGGGGAGGGCACGTGTTATCAGACTCTCCTACAGGCCCCAGTCAGTCTGAGTGGCTTGGTGAGGGCCAGGTTCTGGTGCCTGTATATGAACAATTGATGGATAATACCTGTTTCTTATTATGTTTAAGTCATATGATATTCCGAAAGATAATGATGTTAAGCTCAAGTGCTTATGTTATAGGGAATAATATGATTAAACTTCTCTTCTGGATGGTTAACATCTTAAGTTGGCAGTCCAAACAATTAGAGAAAAAGAAGGAATACAAGTATATGAAATATTTTGGCTTTTGCCCTTCAAGGTCAATGAGAACACAGAACATAAAAGAACCTGTACTGTAACAGCATATAACTCAGTAGAGTACCAAATATCCTGTTCAGTGAAATTATAGAGCCACAGAGGAAAGTGATCAATGATGGAAAGTGTGTCTAAGGGGAGTCATTTATGGAGAAAGCATTCTCTCAGGCTTACACAGAGAGTCAAATGGTCAATCATTGGTCATGTTTCATCCAGATGGATGAAAGTGACAAAAATGTTGCGAATTGCATTACAAGGTTCCAGGGTAAACCCTGAGGGGACCTAACTGACCCTATCAGATACAAAAGTTACATATTCTTTTTAACATAGGTCTTGCTTTATCTTGGTGTTAATCATCCAGCAGAAAAGTCTAACCATAATATATAAAAAGGAAAACCATATTAATATGCTGAGTTGTACAAGGCTCAAGTCAACAGCCCCCTATATTGCCAGATGAGCTGATAATCCACTACTGTTATGGATTATTGGAATACATGTACAGCTGCATACTCAAGGTGCAATGAAAAGAAAGATCTGTACCAATGAGGTTTAGACAAGGAATCATGTCTCCATCTTGTACTTTGAACAACTACCCTGAAGACTACATTATGCAATGTATTGCCTGTTGTAAATAAAATAATAAAAATAAAATTAAAAGAATTAATAAATCAAAAAACTGTTTTTTGAAAGATGAAATGAAATTGATAAACCTTTAGCCAACCTCATCAAAAAGATGAAAGCAAAAACTCAAATTCAAGCAATAAGCAATGAAAAGGTAAAAGTACTACATATCTGTGGAAATATAGAAGATTAACACTAGCTATTTTGAAAATCTTTACTATCACAGATTTTGTATTTACTCTTACAGATTTAAATACATAGAAGAATTGGACAGATTCTTTGATAGATACAAATTACTGACATTGGATCAAGAAGATATAGAAACATTGAATATACAGCAGTTTGTAGTTCTTTTATCAATATTAGCCATCTGGATGAGTCACAGACATTGCTTGACCAATTTGCTCTCTGTGAAAGCCTGACAGAACGTTTTCTTTGTAGTTTACTCTCCTTATGCATACTGTACACTATCAATCACTTTCCTCTGCGTCCCATAATGTATTTGAACAGAAAATCTGGGATTGAGTTATAGGATATAACAGTACAGGTTTCTTTATGTCCTGAGTCATGAGGAATCTTGAAGGGTTAGGGCCAAAATATTGACAATCCTTATAGCCTTTATTTTTCTCTAACTTTTTGGTCTACAATCTTAAGTTATTAAACCTCCAGAAGAGAAGCTTAATGATATTATTATACTAGAACCTGCAGTAGAGCTTACTATCCGTATCTGTGTGCAAATCAAATGCTTTAGACATAGCATGAAAGAGATATCTTGCAACTATTATTCATAATCTAAACCTTAAATCATTATACAATGTGAAAAAAGGTCAATTGCACATTTTTACAAAGAAATTTAGACATCTAACTAAATATAACATTGTAGCAAAACAATCCTATGGCATTTTTTCTTGTCTCTTATTCTCTTTTATTTTCTGTAAAAAAATTACTTGAGAGAGAGTACAGCAATAATTGATATGAAATTAGAAGCATAGATTAGAAGTATATTCCAAGCATAGTTTTAGTATTACACATTGCTATCCTCACTATACTTGCTTAGTTCACATATATCAGCATATATTGTTAGTCAGGCTGAGAATTCTACCAATTAACTACTAGTTTCAAACATCTGATGCAGATTCTTAGGACCATTATCTTAATCATCTTGTATATATAAAGGTGTGGTTTTTGCCCTTACAAAGTTTCCTAACTTGCTCTCTTCATTGTTTAATCCTTAAGTTCTCACTTTCCAAATAATGATGTTATACATTTCCACTTTTTTATTTTCTTCTTTTGAGTTATCTGCTGTACATGTTTTCAGGGTAAATTCTAAAGAGATCTGACTGATCTTGTGAGATATGAGACTTACATTTTTGATATATAGGTGTTGCTTTATCTTGGCCTTTATGATAGTAGAAATGTCTAATTATGAGGTATAAAAATAAAGACATATGAATATGCTGAGCTGCAAAAGGCTCAAGTCAACAACTCTGACATTGCTAGTTATGCGATAAACCTCTACTATGAACTATTAGAATATATTGGGTTATTTTGCTGAATTTATACATTTACAATATTTGACTGACAATGGACCACACATCTCTGACAAAACAAAACAATAACAACAACAAAATGGGATATAAATGAAGGACCATTTTGTAGTGAAAATTAGGATCTATATACAGCTACTTTCTCTTAGTTCAATAAGGAAAAAGATTTGTTCTAAAGTGTTTAGACAAAATATTATTCGTGCATTTTGTACTATGAATAGCTATTACAAAGACAACAATATGCCATGTATTAATTATTGTAACTGTCCTACTAATCTTTTTTGAAACTGTCTCATTGTTATTTCTTTCTCATTATTATTATTATTATTATTATTATTATTATTATTATTATTATTATTTTTGTGTGTGTGTGTGTGTTTTTGAGACAAGGTCTCACTATGCAGTTCAGGCTGGCCTGAGCTCTCTATTATATCCCAGGTTGGTCTTGAACTAAAACTGATCCTCCTGCCTCAGTCTCCCAAGTGCTGTGATTATAGGCATGTGCCACCATGCCCGGCTTCTCATTAAAATGAATGAAATAAAAATGAAACATTGAATAAATGGATATTAGCCAATGAAATTAAAAATGTAATAAAAAATCCTAACAAAGTAAAGTTCATGTCCTGATGGATTCACAGCTGAATTCTATAAGAAATTTAGAGATTTAATCTCAATACTATTTTAATTTTTTAATGAAATTGAAAGAAAAGAATATTGCAATTCATTCCTTCAGGCAAGAATTATGCTAAAACCAGAGAGAAGGAGGGAGAGATCCAACCTAAAAAGAGATTTACAGGCAAATCACCCTCTTCAACCTAGATACAAAAATCCTCAGTAAATTACTATCAAATAGAATACGGAAAGTCATAAAGATGATTATGCACCACAAATAGGTAAGATTCACTCCAGAGGTGCAAGGATTGTTCAACATTGGCAAGCCTATATTGTAATACGCTGTATTATTAGAGCCAAAATCAAATACCTCATGGTCATCTTAATATATGAAGAAAAGATTTTTCACTAAGTCCAACACTCCTTCATGATCAAAAGTCTACAGAAAATTGCAGTAGATGGCCTACACATCAATCTGTAAAAGCCATCTATGAAAAAAACCAACATAATAGGCCAACCTAATTCTAAATGGGAAAAATTTGAAAGCTTTTCAGGTAGAAGGCAAGGTTTTCCCCAATAATCACTCCTGTTCAATGTAGTACTGGAATTACTGGCTAGAGCTATTAGACAAGAGAGAAATAAAATGAATAATAAGAGATAATGAAGATGTTAAATATTATTTCCAGATGACATGATACTCCACTTGGAAGAGCAAACACAATGTACCAAGAAAGTCCTTTAATTAATGAGCAAATTCAGTAGCACATCAGGATTCCCCAAAAATCAATTGTATTCCTCTACACAGATAGCAAACTCACTGAGAGAGAAATCAGAGACACAATAGCCTTCACAATAGCATCCAAAAATAAAAAGTGAAATAAAATATTTAAGAATTATTCTCATAAGATAGGCAAAGATCTACACAATGAAAATTGTAATACTCTGGAAAAATAGGTTGAAGAGGATTTAAGAAAATGGAGATATTTCTTGCTCCTGGATAAGAACAACCGACATTGTGAGAATGATCATACCCCTAAAATTGTGATACAGATGTAATGCTATGCTTATCAAAATACCTCACAGAGCTAGAGAAAACATTCTTAAGGTTTATTTGAAACCAGAATAGACCTAGAGTGGCAAGGGAAATATTGGGAAACAAAGGCAAGGAAGGAAGCATTACAGTCCCTGACTTCACATTATACTGCAAGGCTACTGTGATAAAATCAGCATGGTACTGGCAAAAATAGACCTGAGGATCAATGTAAAAGATTAGAAGATGTACATATAATTACAGATGCATTCAGCTATCTTGTAATTGACAAAGGGGCCAAATATTTTCACAGGAAGAAAGATAGGCTCTTTAATAAGTATTACCAGAAAAACTGGCTTTCCATATACTGAAAACTAAAACTAGAGCTGGTTCTATTTCCATACACTAAAGTAAAATCAGAATTAATCAAAGATCTAAATATTAAAATTAGAACACTAAATCTCTTAAGAGAAAAATTAGGTGGAAATCCTGAAGACATAGGTTTGGCAGGAAACTCATGAACAAAAACCAAACTACATGAAAAATACTTGAAAGTATCAATGGCTGCAGTTTCATCTTATTGAAAAGTTTCTGCATGTCAAAAGTAATTATCAACAGAGTGAAGACAACCCAAGAATTGTGAGAAAAATCTTAACTACTAATCACTCAGACATGAGTCTTCTATCTGGGATATATGAAGAACTAAAAAATTTAGGGCCCCCAAATTTAAAGACCCAATCAAAAATAGGCATCTAAGATGAATACATATTTCTCCACGGAAAAAATTAAACTGGCAAATAAATACATGAAAAAAATGTTCCACAACCTTGTCATTTGAGAAATGCAAATGAGAACAAGATACCTTCTCACACCAGAAATAATGGCTTTCCTAAATATATCAAGTAATAACAAATTCTGTAGAGACTGTGGGGAAAAAGGAACCCTTCTCCACTACTCCTTCAAATATAGACTGGTACAACCAGTACAGAAATCAATGTAGGGATTCTGGTAACTAGGACTGGAAATCTCATTCAATCCAGCTATTCCTCTACTGGATATTTTCCCAAAATAACTGAAAATATTATATCATAGATATATATCTGTACTCATGTTTATAATATCTCATTTTGTTACAGCCAAATCTTGGAAACAACCAAAATACCTAGAAGCTGAAGAATGGATAAATAAGATGTTGTATTTTTACACAATGGAGTATCAATCAGCTATAAAGAAAGGCAAACTCAAAACTTTAATAGAAAATTGGCTGCAACTAGAGGCTATACTTATAAGTGAAATAATGTAGACCCACACGTGTTAATATTGTATTGTCTCCATAGTGTAAGAACCTGAAAGAATAAAAACAAAAGTGACACATGTTAGTTTGGCCCTAACCCTGTGGAATGCTAAGATGGCTTTGAGACTGGATGTGGTGGCATGTACCTGTAATTGCAGTGCTTGACAGGCTGAAAACAGGAGGATCACTATGAGTGTAATCTGTGCAGTGAGACCCTGTGCTAAGTACACAATAAAAAGAAGATAAACTAGGGAGGCAGGAGAAGAAAAGAATGGAAGAGAAAAGAAATAAAGGAAAGGAAGAAAACAGCTTTTGTATGCATAGAGAAGAGGTTAGGGTAGAGGAATTGAGAAAAGAAAGACTCAAGATATATCATGTACAGGTAAAAAGTTCATCTGAAGAATGTGATCATATTTGTATCTAAAAGGTATCAATAAACATAATTTAAAAGAAATTTTCTAATCCCAAAAGAAATGTATAGACTAAAAAAAGAAAACAATGCACAGCAATATTCCATACACCAGAACACTGAAGGTCTTCAATGGCAGAAATTTTATTCTCATATAAAGAAAAGGTGAAGTTAAAACCAGTGGGAAGAAGTAGACATGGTGTTATGGTTTATGCCTAGTTGTCCCCCCTAAGCCTCATGCACTCATGGGATGGGGACTTCTAGAGTTTCAGACTTGATCCATGATCCACTGGGATTATGTGTTTTAATAATGATGGGATTATGGTCTAAGTACTTCGGGATTATGGGTATAGCCTAAGGCAGATAGGCTGAGGCAGAGAGCCTGAATGTAACATAAAGAGAGACAGAGAGACAGACTCAAGGCTGTTGCTCTGCTGCCCTGATTGGTCCATTGCCTCTGTCGCCATTGTTGCTGTTCCTCCACCATGAACTGCTGCTCTCTGCCATGTTCCTCTCTGCCTTGGAGACAGCCCAGTATGAACTGAAACCTGCAGTAATTGTGAGCTAAATAAACCTTTCCTTCCTTCATTTT
This sequence comes from Myocastor coypus, assembly GCA_004027025.1. Taxonomy (NCBI): domain Eukaryota; kingdom Metazoa; phylum Chordata; class Mammalia; order Rodentia; family Myocastoridae; genus Myocastor; species Myocastor coypus. Next base: position 40,068 of record PVJA010010603.1, on the reverse strand, counting down.
GAGTGTCAGGTATTTGTTTCAGCAACTAGAGGAAAGTAACTAAGGAAAATAGTACTTACATATTATTTAAGTGAACAGTTTGACAGAGACAACAATTATATATACACTGAACAATAGTGCACTTAAATGTACACAACAAAGAATTCTAAATTTAAAAATAAATCAAGTGAATAATGACATAACCATAGTGAGGAGGTGTCCACATCAGCTCTCACAAAAAGACAGATTAACTAAACAAACAAGAAAAAAATCAACATAGAAATATCTGTTATCTTTGCTACTACAGAATACGTGTTCTTCTCAGCAGCCTATGCATATTTTTTTCCAAAATAGAACTTACTGGTGTAGAAAACACTGTTAAAAATACAAAATAATTGGAATCACACCATGTATATAAATAATAGTGCACTAGAACTAGAAATCAGTTATAAAAGAACACAAAAATTTCACTAACAACTAGATATTAAACAACATACTCCTGAACAATTAACATGACAGGTGAATTCAAAGAAGAAATTAATATATTCTGATTCCTAGGATCAATGACAAGACAGCATTTCAGCACCCATGGAATGCATCAAAAGCTATTCTAAGATAGAAATTTAGTGCAACTATACTTGGAAACCAAGAACATTTGAAGCCCAACCCTGTTGAAAGAGAGAAACTGAACCATAAAGACTGAATTAGAAATTGAAGCCAAATACAAGGAATTAATTAATATAAAGCTGATTCTTTGAAAGAGCGATGAAACAGATGAACCTTTTGTGACACATATACAAATAAGGAAAGAAGAGATTCCCATCGATGCAATTGTGAATTAAAAAGAAAAAGTTTCAAAGGACACCACCAAAGTCTGGAAAACTGCTAGTAAATACAACAAAAATTTTTGACTATCAAACTGAGGAATCTGGGAAAAATGGACATTTAGACACACATAAACTACAGAAATTGAAGCAAAAGTACAATTTGACAAAAGCAACGCAGTTCAGACAGTAGTAAATCTAAAAAGATTTAGTAATCTAAATCTTTTTTACTAAATCTAAAAAGATTTAGTAAACAAAAAAAGAGTAAAAAAGACCTAATGTATTTACTTCATATATCTCTGATCATCAATAATCAACTCACCATGAAGGAATTTAAGAAGAATACCATTCTCAATAGCATGAAGAAAAATTTAATAATTAGGATTTAATGTAACCAAGACATTGAGAGATTTCTACAGCAAAAATTAGACAACGCTGGTTAAGAGGAAGTCAAAAGTAACATCAGTAAATCATAGATATCTCCCGTTCCTTGATAGGAAATACTAATATTGTCAACAATATTGTCCCAAAACTGATATACAGAATTAATGCAATCCCAATGAAAATATAACAGAATTCTTTACAGAAGTGGAAAAAGAAATTTAAAATTTATGTGTCACCATAAAAGATCATAGAATGGTGGAAACAGTCCTGAACAAGAAAAGTAATGTGACAACCATCAAATCCTGTGCTTAGAATTATATTACCAATTCATGATGATAACAGAAAATTATCATAAAGTCACAAAAGCTAACTTGAGGATCACTGGATCAGAATGGAGGATGCGGAAAAACCTTAGGTACATTCAGCCATGTGATCTGATCATTTGCAAAAGGGGAAAAACAACAAAAATATATTGGAGGAAAGAGAGCCTTCTTAGCAAATGTTGCTGGGAATATTGGTTGTATACATGAACACTTACGCTGGACCCTTGCCTCTCATTCTACACTAAATTAACATGAAAATGGATCTGGAATTAAAACATTAAAAGAGAAACAATTAGTCTGTTGGAAAATTAAATATTTTAAACCCTTATAGTCACAAGTATAAGCGACAATACTTTGAATAGAACCACAACTGTATGAGAAATAACACCAAAATTAACCAATTGACATTTTAAAAATAAAAATATTCTGCATAGCAAATGTAACAACAGAATGAAGAGGCAACCTACGGAGTGGGAAAATAATTTTGTCAGCTCCACCTCAGACAGAAGATTAATGTCTAAAATAGGAAAAAACTAAAAAATAATTGGATCTCCCCAAACAGAAAACTGAATCATTATTTAAAATTAAAATGAATTGAACAGCTACAAGAAGGAATAGAAATGGCCCACAAATACATGAGTAAAGTATTTAAAACCATTGGCCATTAAAAATTCAAATTTTATATAATTTTTCAATTTCTTACACTACAGAAATATTCCAGTGCTTTCACATATGCTTCTGTTGCCTCTTGTTGCATTCATTTACCTGTAAAATAGCCAAAGCTAAAATTATTTTACAAATAATTTGTATTGTTCTTTGAAGGGAGCAATTAATATTTAAAACTTTCACTTTGACCAACTTTATATGTTTATATATGAGCAACTATGCTAGACAGAACAATGTGAAATACAACAACCACTAATGAATACTTATCATCCTTTTTTTCCTTGCTTTGAAACTGTTTATCATTTCTGAAGTCTTATCTATTATTTTTATTTACTTAAAATGTAAATTAACACACACAGAAAATTTTTTCTTTCTCCAGAAAAAATGACAGTCTTTAGGAAATCAAAAAGAAATAAATGTTGGTAAGCCTATGGACATTTTTAAAAGGAAAGCAGACTACACTGCTAACAAGAATATAAACTACTACAACAACTTTGGAAGTCATTATGCAGAATGAAAAAAAACCTGAATCTAAAAAAAGGTCATATAATTTAGTTATTCTTCTATTAGATAGAATTGAGAAATAGTTAAAAACAAATTACACTGACATAAAAATTCTAAATTTTGTAGCTGCACAATTCATGAAAGTTTTTTTTTTTTTTTTTTTTTTTTTTTTTTTTTTTTTTTTTTTTTTTTTTTTGTCTTTTTGAGACAGGATCTCACTGTACAGTTCAGGCTGGCCTTGAGGTCAGTTTTGTAGCCCAGGCTGGTCTCGAACTCTCACCGATCCTCCTGCCTCAGCCTCCCGTGTGCTGGGATTACAGGCGTGCGCCACCACGCCCGGCTCATGAAAGTTAAATGGTGGAAGGAGCCTACGTTTTCATCAACAAAAGAATAATGAAATGTGGTGGTTATTCAGAATGGAGTACTACTGTGCAGAATATTTTAAGGAACATAAATTTGAGTAAATGAAAATACAGTATTGAGTAAAACCAGAAGTGAAGCTTAAAAACCATAGAATTTCTCTCCTTTGAAAACTCTAATTCTAAATATAAATAAAAGAAAGAAATAAAAGAAAATAGAAAGATATATGGCAAATATGAAGTTGATCAAGAGATGGAGAAAGGAAAGTGAAACGAGCAGGGAATGTAAAAAAGAACGATAATGTGTTTTTAAAATATTTATCTATCTTGAAAAGAAACTGTACAATTGTGGAATACATATGTAATTAGCAGAAAGTACTGTCATACAATTGACTATTCTGCACAGTGAAAATAGAAAGTGCAATACAAGTGTTATATTTAACCCTGCGATTCCTTCTCACTCTAGAAAGAAATCAGCCAATAGAAAATGCTGGAGAGGCTGTGGAGAAAAAGGAATCCTCCACTCTTGGTGGGAATGCAGACTGGTACAACCACTATGGAAATATAGAAATCACTGAGGAGATTTCTTCAAATACTAGGATTGGACATCCTAACCAACCAGCTATTCCCCACCTGGGTATTTTTCTAGAAGAACTGAAAACCTCATAGCAGAGTGATATATGTGCACCCATGTTTATAGAAGGGCAATTTAATATAGCTAAATTCTGCAAGCAACCCACATGCACATCCACTGAAGAATGGATAAGGGATATGTGGTGTTTTTACATGATGGAGTATTGTTTAGTATTTTGTGGGTAAATGGATACAACTAGAGAACACACTCTTAAGTGAAATAAATGAAACCTGCACGTGGAAACATATTGTTTCCACAGTGTGAAAACCTGAAAGAATTTTGATCTATCAGGAAACAGATTTTAATTTAATCAATTTTTATTCACATAAAATGATTGTCACAAATTTTAAAAGTTGGTAGGAATACATTTACAGTATTTTACTTTTGTAGAAGAATAAAAGATAACTCGTCATAGAAATTGATAACTTTGCATAAAAATAAAAAATAAATTAAAAAAATAGAAAAAGACTGGCTGTGATGGTATGCCTTTAATCCCAGTACTTGGGTGGTTGCAAACAGAAGGATCACTATGAGTCTGATCTGTGCATAGACCCTGTACTGAATGTATAAAAAATAGAAATAAAAAATCAAAAGCTGTAGAGTCTTACCAGCAACAGACAAAAACTGGAAACATCTTGCTTTTCTCTCTACTAGTTTATATTTTCTCAGTGAAATAGCATTTACATGGAGCATGTCAAACTTTATTTAATGTCTATATTTTCTTTTACTTCCCTTCTTGCTCATTTGTCTAGTGGAAATCTCAGAATGCCACTGAAAATACATCATCTCCTAGTATTTGAGTCTATTTCAGTTTGATCCTGGGAAGTGAGAATCTCAAACAATGTGTAGAGCATACTGGTCTTAGAGGGAATAGCAAAGGGTCTGGCTATCAGATGGTGAAAACCAACAGACTCTGAAAATTCTAGCACCTCTCAAAGCTGTTTAGTATTCATGAAGTGGTCTCTGACTTTTTTAGTGGCTACTTGGAGATTTCAGGTAACTATCTTGATAAAACCACAAATTTTGACGAGTAAAACACAGTAGAAATCGCAGTGGATGTTCTATGGTACATTAGCTTTATGCGGTCATTCTAGCAACACCTAATTATATCAAGCATTCAGCTAAGTTTTCTTGTAAGGCCTTAACTGGCTAAAAAAGTACCACTTTACACTAGTTTTTTCAGCCCTGCTTTTCATCTTTTTTTCTGTGCCTGGATGTTGAAAATTTTCATCATTTTTCTGCTCCACAAAAATATATATAAGCATTTATGTTTTTTTCAACTTTAGTGATCTTGGTTAAAATATGTCATAGGCTTTTCTTTCCCAGTGGGTAAAAAACTTTAAATTACTAATATAAATGCATAATGAGTACCATAGATTCCTAGTTACATTATATACTAAGGCATGTGTGAAACCTTAAGGAGTTCTGCTATCAAACATTATTTAAAATGTTGGATAAGCAAATTTATAGTCATTTTTATCTCCTGAAATGTATTGCCTTTCATTTTCTTCCTCAAAAATACTCTGAAACTAGTATCTTTTTATTTTTTGTGAGCAGAATATATTTATCAAGGGAAAGAAATCTCTTGGTTGAGAGAGGGACAGAAGGGGGGGTCCCAAGTGGGTGGTCCCCTATCTTTTTAATTTTAATCTTTTTACATTTTTAAAAAGAGAACACAAAATATAAACAAAAAGGAAAAAATTGCAAATGATTTGGAATTTCACTAAACAAAACAATATAAATTTTATAGTATTTGTTGTATTGTATGGGGTTATCTTCAAATTAGTTGTTAAGATTACCAGATGTATACATAAAAAATTGGAAGAATAAAGAAAACACAAAAATATAAGAAATTAAGACAGAAAAGGGGGAAAATGACAAAAAAGACAAAAGAAATTGAGCACCTCATGCTCCTTTCAAAGAGTAGAAGAAATTCACACTACAGTTTTCCGAACAATCCTGCTTCCATACATAGGCATTCCTTTTTCCCCTACACCCTTTCCTGCTCTTCTCATCTTATTCCTTCCTTTTGAAGAACCTGATGCTCCTTTCACATTAATTATTGTAATCTTCAGATTTTATTTACTTTTTAAGGTTTTCCCAATAAGGAGACAATATGATATTTGCACCTAAGTATCTGATTTGATTCACTTAAGAGTATGATCTCTACTTACATCCATTTACAGATGAAAGTTTGAAATTTTTCCTTTTTATATGAATAACACTTCATTGTGTAAAAATGCCACATTTTCTTTATCCATTTCTTAACTGCTGGGCATTTGGATTGCTTCTTAGATTTAGCTATGACAAATTGTGCCAATATATACAAGGGTGCACATATATCAATCAATGTGGTATGTTATTTTCCTTTCTTATGTAAAAATATGCAGTCTTGGAATAGCTATGTTGAATGGACTCTGCAATTCTAGCTTATTGAGCGATATCCATACTGATTTCCATAGTGGTTGTACTACACTGCACACTCACCAACAGTGGCAAAGAGTTTTTTCCATTACAGTTTATCCAGCATTTGTTATTAGTTCACTACTTGATGACTGCCATTTTTTTCTGCAATGAGATGAGATCGCAGTGTTGTTTAATTTTCATTTCTTGGATGACCAATGATGTTGAACATTTTTTCATATGTTTACTTGCCCTTTGTATTTCTTCATCTCACAAGTGAATATTCACTTTAGATGACCATTTGTGGATTGTGTCTTTGAAATTTTTTTTTCTTTTTTTGTCGTTTTGAGACAAGGTCTCGCTATGCAGTTGAGGCTGACCTTGAGCTCACTTTTGTAGCCCAGGCTGGTCTCAAACTTGCACCAATCCTCCTGCCTCAGCCTTCCGAGTGCTGGGATTACAGGCGTGAGCCAGCATGCCCGGGTTGTGTCTTTGAAATTTTGAGGCCTTATTCTTTTAAGAAAAATACTTTATATGTTCTACATAGAAGGCCTTTGTCCATGGAGCCACTGGCTAGAATTATTTTACAGTTTGGTTATCTTTTTAGTCTGTTGGTGATTTCTCTTGATGTGCAGAAAATTTTCAAGGAAATGAGATCTCAGTTGTTGATTCTTTGAACTATTTCTCCTGAATATTGGTTTTGTTTATCAACCCTTTACCTAAATTTTCCTCCTGGAGATTGAGTGCTTCTCTTTTAATGTCTCAAGATTTGATCCATTTATCTGTAGTTGTATGCATGACAATTGACATGGACCTAATTTTAGCTTTCAGCAAGGGGAAAGCAAGCTTTCCAAACCCTATTTATTAAAGATGTTATATTTCTTCCAGTGAGTGTGTCTGGACATTTTCTCAAAGACAAGGTGGCTCATTGTGGTTATAATTGTGTCTGCATCTTGAAATTTGTTCCATGAATTCTCCACTGTCTTTTTGCCAGTACCATGCAGAGTAACTTTGTAGTATAATTTTAAGTCATGTAGTATGATGCCTTCTGCCTTGTCTTTGTTTTCAATATTGCCTTTGTCATTCTAGGTCTATTCTGCTTCCAAATAAATTTTAAAAATGTGTTATTTACTGCTGTGAGGTATACTACTGGTATTTTAATTGAGATTGCATTGAATCCTTGTAATAATTTTGAGAATATGACCATTTTGACAACGTTGGTTCTTACTAACCAGGAGCAAGCAATATTTTTCTATTTTCTCAAATCCTCTTTGATCTCTTTTCTCAATAATTTTCACTGTGTAAATCCTTGACTTCAATAGATTGATTCCCTAGTTTTTTGTTTTTGTTTTTTTTTTTTTTGGTGGGGATCATGTTACCGTAAAAGACAAAGACACATGGTGAGGCCGGGCGTGGTGGCGCACGCCTGTAATCCCAGCACTCGGGAGGCTGAGGCAGGAGGATCGGTGTGAGTTTGAGACCAGCCTGGGCTACAAAAGTGAGCTCAAGGCCAGCCTGAACTGCATACTGAGACCCTGTCTCAAAAAAAAAAAAAAAAAAAAAAAAGACACATGGTTTCTCTAATTTCTTGGTGTGTTTGCATACAAAAAATGTTACTCAATTTTGAGTGTTGACTTTTATCTTGCTACATTACTGAACTTAGTTATTAAATCTACAAGTCTCTTGGTTGAGGTTTTGTGTTTTTCTTTGTAAATAAAGTGTCATCTACAAATAATGATCTTTTTACTTCTTATTTTCTAATCTACATGCTTTTTAATTGTCTATCTTGTCTAATTTCTCTGACTAATGTATCCAGAGTTATAATGAGTACGTGAGGTGACCATATACATCTTTATCTCGTTCCTGATTTTAAAATGAAGGTTTTCAGCTTTTGTCCATTTAGTATGATGTCAGCTCTCAGTTTCTCATAGTTGGCTTTTATCAGGTTAAAATATAGTGCAATCATTCAGATATTCTGTAGGGATTTTATCATGAATGAGTATTGGACTTCGTCAAAAGCTTTTTATGGATCAATTGAAATGATCATGTGATTTTTGTTTTGCTTATGTTGATTTGGTAAATAACATTTATGAAATTTCATATATTGAACTGTGCTTGCATTTCTGATATGAATTCTACTTCATGATGTTTTACAATCTTCTTGATGATTGACTGCTTTCTATTTAGTAGTATTTCACTGAGGAATTTTTCATCTATGTTCATGAGAGTGATGGGCCTGTAGTTCTCTTCTCAGTTGGGTCTTTCTGTGGTTATGCTATTGGGATAATGATTTCTTCTATGGATGAATTTGAGAGAATCCTTTTAATTTCATTGAAGAGTGGAGAAAAGTTGGCATTAAATCTTTTCCAAATTTCCTATAGAATCCAGCTGTGCATCCCATAGGAGCTGGGCTATTCTCTGTTCATAGGCTTTTGATTACATTTTCAGTGTTTCTTTCCTGTGTCGGGTTGTTCAGTTTTTGTATATCTTCATGACTGATCCTTGGCATTTCATATGTATCTAGAAAACTGTTTATTTCCTCTGTGTTTTCCATCCTGTGAACGTAGTGATTTTGGAAGTAGGCACTGCTGGTCTTCTGAATTTCTGTAGGGTCTGTAGTGAATTTGCCATTGGTGTTTCTTATTTCATGAATTTGAGTTTGTTTCTTTCCTTGGTTTGATAAGATTGGCTAGGGGCTTATCAATTTTATTTACTCCTTCAAAAAACCAATGCTTTGATTCATTAACTCTTTGTATTATTTTTTATTTCAATTGCATTCAATTCTCCTAAAATCATAATTACACAATGACTTCTGTAAACTTTGGGCTGGCATACTCTTCTTTTTTAGGAGCTTCAGGTGCAGCATAATGTTGTTTATCTGAGCTCATTCCTTTTTCCTGATGTGAGAATTCACTTCTATAAATTTCCCTCTTAAGATAGCTTTCTTTAAATCCATAGGTTCCAGTAAGTTGTATTGTGTTTTTTTGTTTTATTGTAAAGATTGTTCAATTTCTTCTTGAATTTCATCTATTACTCACTGGTCGTTTTGCACATTGTTATTTATATTAGATGCATTTATGGTGTTGTTTCTTTTGTCAATAATTTCCAATTTCATTAAACTGTACTCAAATAATATTTATGGGATAATTTGAATTTCTTTGTATTTATTAAAGTATGCTCTGTGTACTAGTATATAGTCTGTTTGGAGAACATCACATATACAGCTGAGAAGAATGTGTATTCTGACATTGCTAGGTTAAACACTCTGCAAAGGTCTACTAAGCCCATTTTTTTTGATTTTACAAATTTGGTATAGTTATGTTATTTCATATATATACATATATATGTATATATATGAAATAAGATTGTAAGTCACATATACATGTTAGTTACATATATATATGACTTTATATATGTATATACAGATAAATAGATAGATAGATAGATAGATAGATAGATAGATAGATAGATAGATAGATTGTTATCTCTTCCTTTTGCATTTTTCCCCTCACAAGTATGCAAGGTACTTATCTCTTTTAATCTTTGCTGGTTTGAAGTTGATATTGTCATCCATCAGAATAGCTATTCCTGCTTTTTTCTGGCTTCCTGCCTCTTGGAATATTGTTTCCTATCATTTGACTTTCAGTTTGTGAACTTCCTTTTGAGTGAAATGTGTTTATGGTATACAGCATATTTTTGGATTTTATTTCCTTTTTATTATTTTTTATTAGCATTAATGAGAAAGAAATAGCAATGAGACAGTTTCACAACAGGTTAGTAGGACAGATACAATAATTAATGCATTGCATATCATTGACTTCGTTGTAGTTGTTCAGTGTATAAGATGCACAGATGATATTTTTTCCAAAAACTATGAGTACAAATTTTTCTCCACGTTGAACAAAGAGAAAGTAGTTCTATAGCCCATAATAGTAGTGAGTTATCAGTACAAGTGGCAGTATTGGAGGGTGTTGACTTGAGTCTTTTACAGCTCAGCATATTAATCTGGTTTTCCTTTTTATACCTTGTGGTTAGACTTTTCTGCTGAATGGTTAAGACCAAGACAAAGAAAGACATATGTAACAAAACATGTAACTTTTGTATTTCCCAAGGTTGGTTAAATCCCCTCAGAATTTACCCTGAAACCATGTACGGGGATATATATATATATATATATATATATATATATATATATATATATTTTTTTTTTTTTTTTTTTTTTTTTTTTTTTTTTTTTTTTTTTTTTTTTTTTTTTTTTTTTTTTGGTCAGTGTGAGACATCTGGATGAGTTACGACCATTGCTTGATCAATTTACTCTCAGCAAAAGCCTGATAGAATGTTTTCTCTCTAGGCAACTCTCCTTAGGCACACAATACATTGTTTATTTCTTTCCTCTCTGGTCCCATAACCTCCTTGAAAAGGAGATTTGGGAAACAACTGAATTATAGGCTGTAACAATGCAAGTTCTCCCACGTCCTGAGACCTCACTGAATTTAAAGGGCTAGGGCCAAAATATTGGCTATCCTTGTAGCCCTTCTTTTTCTCTAATATTTTGATCTGCAAACTTAACTTGTTAAATTTGATATTGTCACCCATTAGAAGAGAAGTGTAGTGATATTTTTCCCTATAACCTAGGCACTTGATCTTAACATCACTGTCTTTCTGAAAATCAGATGCTTAAACATAACATGAAGCAGGTATTTTCCAGCAATCATTGATATTCTAAACTTTGAATTTCTATAGAAATTTAAAATAATAATTACACATATTTACATAGAAATTATGTAATTTAACTATTTTCAAAGTTTTTGTGGTACTCTCCTACAGCATTTTTTTTCTTGTCTCATCTCTTTTATTACCTGTTTTTTTTTTCTTAAACACACATTTGCCTGAGAGAGCATGTAACAATAATTGATATGACATTAGAAGTAGTACGCAACTTTAGGTGACCAGAATGGTATGTATTCCGAGCATGATATTAGTATTACACCTTGCTGTCCTCAGTGTAGTTGCTTAGTTCACAGATATAAGCATATAGAGTTAGTCAGAGAATTCTTTCAATTAACTGCTCACTTTTAAAACCTGTTGTATATCCTAGGACCTATGTCTTAACCATCTTATGTATATATAAATTCTGGATTTTCTTTCTTAATCCACTCTTCTAGTCTGTTCCTTTTGTTTGGTGAATTGAGCTTGTAAAACTAGCATCTTGAACATGTTATGAAAAAGCATTTAGGGATTGATATGGTAGAAAATTCAATGTTTAATTTTCTAAATAAGCAAAGCATCTGGTTGCATATTATGATAAACTGGAGAGCTACTACCCAAGTAGCATATTTTAACATGAGCCCTTTGTCACTGGACCTACCATTTTATAGGAAAAAACGGTTTGTATTACAGTTTGTGTCTAGACGTCCCCCCAAAGCATCATATGATCATAGGTGGTGCTTTTCAGAATGTGGTGTGTGTGTCTGTGTGTGGGGTGGTATGGTTTAAACAACTAAATAAATTCATTGATATTTATATTTCCTCCTTACTTTTTTTTTGTCTTTTTGAGACAGGGTCTCGCTATGCAGTTGAGGCTGGCCTTGAGCTCATTTTTGTAGCTCAGGCTGGTCTCGAACTCACACCAATCCTCCTGCCTCAGCCTCCCGAGTGCTGAGATTACAGGTGTGAGCCACCATGCCTGGCTTCCACCTTACTTCTAAGTCACTTTCGTTCACTTAGCTTTTCATAGAAAAATATGTATGTAAGTGTTTTGGTGTATCCAAATAAAATTTTTAAGCTGCTTTTTATTAATAAAACAGAGACAGGGCCACGGAGACACTTTACATCTATCATGTACAAGGTTCTTTGGTTCCTAGTACACCCTGCCAGCCTAGAGCCCCAGACATGTTGTGCTAGCCCATAACTGAGTGTGGTATGCACCACTCTAATCCCAGCACCAAGGAAGCTGAGACAGGAGGATAACTGTAAGTGTGATTTGCATAATGAGTCTCTATCAAAGGAATAAAAATAAAAAAGAAAACAGAAACTTTTTTTATTTTATTACTAAAATTGAAATAGAAAATGATCTATTTTGCAACAAAAAAAATCTGAAAAACTGGAAATCAAATGCTCCTATCATACCTATGCAAAAGTTTGGTCATTTGGAAACTCCACTGTAAAATCTGCAAAGTGAGCAGGAGAAGAATCCTTTAAATCACCTTAGGAATACTGAAAATGCCATAGCCACACACTGGATGGAACCAACAGAGAGTAATTTGAATGACTTGTGGGATGCCAGGGGATGGGCCCATGAGCAAAAATTTCTTTGGGGATTCAGTCTCAGGGAAGTTTCACAGTTTCATATATTTTTATGTCCAAGAACCCTGCCAGGTACTTACAATGAAAAGTCAAGAAAAATCCCTGTTAGATATTGGCAGAGAAAGGGAAAGGTAAACATTTGAAATATGCCCAGGGAATTTCATATAACAAAGACCTGTACTCTAGAGAGAAGTACTGTCAGAGGCTTGTCTCACTTTATCTTCTAGTCTGAGGAAGTGCAGTTGGTCAACCTCGGCCAGTTGTAGTCTTGTCTAACTAAAACGGGAAACTGGGGAAACAAACAAACATATAAACATACAATGTAAGATAAATTGAAGAAAATCACAGGCTCAGGACACACGTTTACTAAAAGACAGATTTTATTATAGAATTTCCAAACACCCACACTTAAGCACTACGTCAACATATTTCCATAATGAAATTGATTACTAAGAATGGGACAAAGCACAGATCCTATTTAAGAAAGATTTCTTGAGGAATGCAAAAGACAGCAGGGGGGAAACATGTCATTAGAAGATTTTTGAAATCCTTGTTACCTATGCATAGCCACTATTAATCATAGGTGAATTCCCAGTCAAACTAATTTAAAACATCTGCATGGCAAGATTCTCTATGCCTCGTAGACTTTTGCCCAAAATGTGATGTCCATACTTCAATTAAATATTACAGGACATGGTACAAGACAAGATAAAGCAAGGCTGGGGATGTGATCCAGTTCTTGCCTTGTATGCCAAAGGCCTGAGTTAATCCAAAACCCTCTCCCCAAGAAAGTACACTTTGAAAAGACTAAGTAAGAATTATAATTATATTGAAATATAATAGGGAATGTATAGTTAGCAGGAAGAAATGAACAATATTGTAAGTCAGATAAAGATTTTATGGTAAAACTAGAAAATATTTAATAATGGGTAGGAAACAAACACAGAGTTAGGAATGCAAAGAACAAAAGAAAATTGAAAAATATAAATAAATAGGTAAACAAGGTATATAACTGGTAATTGGGAGATAGATCTTTTGAAAATACAAAGAAAAAAAGAGATGGCAGGGAAAGGGAGTGAGTGGAGGGCACAGCCATAAGCAAACAACTAAGGTGTGTCATATAGACAAACCACGGGAGCACAAACCAGAGTTCTTCAAACTGCCTATGCAGAACGGAATCACAATGTACTGTTAGTATGTATTAACGAAAAGTTTAGGGGCCTGGCAGGATGGCTCAGTGGTCTAAAGCCCCTGCTTCAGAAAACTTAGGCGGCTGCAGGGACCGCAGTTCGATCCCCGACACCACATGCTGCGACAGCCCTGCCTTCAGGGCAGGCTGAGGCGGCCCTAAAAATAAATAAATAAACAAACAAAAGTTCTGAAACAAGAAAATAAATAAATAAATAAATAAATAAATAAATAAATAAAATTCTTTTAAAAAAGTTTAAATAAAAGAGAAAGCAAAAGCAAATGCAAAAAAAAATTAAAGCTAACAAATCAAAGAAATTTGACTGGCTCTAAATAGAGTAGATACAGTTGAGAAAAAATTAAATGTTTATAACTGTTTTCAGATTAATGTTTTGAAATGAATGTGTGCTTTCTTGTTTTGTCCCAAATGTTTTTTTTAAATAATCTTTCATATTCTATTATTTTATTCCTTTAGCTTTCTTCAAACTTAGTTTCAGGTTTTCATTCTGGTCTTCTTGAATGATCCTGTTGTTTTTTTTCTGATATTTTGAAAAAGAAAATAAAGACATATTTTCTTCTAACTGATTTTTTTCCATTCTATAAAATTTTAAGCAAACAGCTTCTCTCTCTCTCTCTCTCTCTCTCTCTCTCTCTCTCTCTCTCTCTCTCTCTCTCATATTCTAGGGAAGAGTCTACAGGATGCTCAAGGTCTCACTGCTAAATCCAAGTCACGGTGATCCACGTGTTTACAGCCTCTCAAGAGCTGGGATTCCAGGCACACACTATGATGCCCAGACTCAATTACTGTCTCAGCATGCTCCAGGGGTAGAGCTGGCCCGGCGGGCTCATGGATCAAACTCCTGGCCTCTGCCTGTTTGCTATTTGGCCAGCCCGTTATGTTCATTAGTTCTGAAATAGTTATGCTCTATTTAGGTCAGTTTAAATGTGCTTAATTTTCTGGGCACAAGTTTTACTTTATTTACTTTTTCATTTATTAATATTAATGCAGACTTTATTTTTATTTTTGGTGGGACTGGGATTGAAACTCATAGCCTTGCACTTGCCAATCAGGCATTTGTGCTACAGAACTATCTCCCTGGCCCCTATCAGTACATGTCTTAAAGGAACATGTTCATTTATTTACAAAATATTTGATGTTTAGTATGCGAAAATTGATCGAAACTATTAAGGTATAATCCTTTAGAATCTGTGAAATCTCTTATTTCATGTAGTTTATATTGTTTTGTTACATGTCTTTTCTTATTGAAAATGAAACATATACTAAAAATTCAGACTTCTTCAAGTAAAGTTACGTCTCAAAAGAAACCAAGGCTGATGACACCTTGATCTAGGATTTTACACTTCAACATTGTTAGCAAGTACATTTCTGTTCTTTAAGAAATGCTTTCTGTTATACGAGACTTAGCACACTAATGCTGGAAAGAAGAACATTTTTCTCTTTGACTTCCATCTGAACTAGAAGTCTGTTATACAATGTTTTAGGCACCACACATACGATCCATTTTGTTACAGCTCAAGTTGTTATATTTTAATATCCTTGGTACAGAATCTTATTCAAATCTGGGAATAGGCCTGTTTAAGTATGCTAGTTGTCAATGTGTAGCTGGCATTCTCAGAACAGAGAATATTCTAAGGAATATTTAGTCTTACTTCCAGTGGTGTATAATAGTAAATGAATCATACAAACTGTAAATTTAAGGAAATTCTTTTAAAACTTATTTTATTTTATTTTGATGAGGAAAAGCAAAAGCAAAACAAATAGCAGAAACAAAGACAGAAATGGGATAGCATATAACAACATGAATATTACAGATTTTCAAAACAAGATTAACAATTAACAATGGTTATGATTTTAACTTTTCCTTGTCAAATCTGTGGCTCAGATTAAAATTTATAATTATGCAAAATGGGAGAAATAGTTGAACGCTATTGCAATGAAGTTCTTAAGATATATGTTCTATGCAATAAAGTAAGCAGGGATGTTAATTTCTGAACTCAAAAGACCATTTAAAATGAAAGACTCAAAGACAAACATTTTATTCTTATTTTACTTATATTTATCTCATTTTGATTAAGTCCACCCATTTCACATTTAAATGTATAATGAATTTGTTAGCATCAAGTTTAACAGCTTATTTTCAGCTTGAAAGTGAGAAAACACAAATTTACTATGATAATATTTTCTTAATTTGTTAATACTACATAGTTCATATTATATAACCTGCCCAGTTTTGAACTTTGGTCCATAATTTAATATAATGTCTTAAAGGAACATGTTCATTTGATCGAAACTATTAAATTTCAAGAAATTTCCCATTATTTCACACTTATACTCTATGAATATATCAATAAAAGGTAATGGGTGGTATAGAGGGAGACTCTATAAGGTTTATATCATGCGTTTATTTATATTTATCAATACTCAGCTTCCCATGATATGCTATCTACCATACAAATCTTGAATAAACTATTGCTACTATAAAAACATTTGATGATGATTTGACAGCAAATGGAATTGCTCAGTGACACTGAAGAGGTTAGTTACAAGAGAGAGAAAGAGCAGTGGAGGTTAAGATTAAGAGCAGCAGTGTTTTAGCTGGTATAGTAGAAATAGTTTAATTTAGTTGCACTTGTGGTTATTTTGATCATTTGTTTTTCTGAATTGGCATATTTAATTTCAATATACTTTACTTCAGAAAATTATAATTATTTTAAAAATGTATGAATTACAGAAATAAGATAGTAAAAATAACATTGTTAATTAAAATAAGAAAAATATACCAAGTTGTTTTATATCCGGATTTTAAAAATTGTGTGACTATCAACTTATTTTAAGACCATAATCATTAAATAAAAACAATCAATTACAAATAATGGAATTCTACATTGGGGATGGCTGGAAGAAAAACAGAAAAGCAAGTCAGAATTTTTTGATTCACCATCGCAATAAGAAGGAAAGATATTTCTCCTGGGTTTGATGCTTGCTGAATAGGTAAAAACCTGACAGATTTCACAGTATCATTCACATGTAATCAGTAGACATGACAACCCTGGTGGCAGATCTTCATTTAGTTTAATTTACTATAATTCACATCTATTAATATTCAGGTACACTTTCTGTTGTCCCATTTACGGCAGTGTGTCTCATTTCTGCATATAGAAATCACTTGAGAAGTATTTGGGGACTCTATCATGGAAAGCATCAAAGAGAAAGATGCTTCTTAGGCAGTATTTCTTTTATGTTTGATTGTGTAATCTGTTACACAAAACATGTAGGTTGAAAACACAATATCACTATTTATTGAAAAACTCCCATGAACATATTACACTGAAAATGAAACTACTTAATGAGAGTAGTGTCGTTTACTTTTCTTATTACATTTCATTCTTGCATATCACAGACTCTTAATTCTGTACTATGGGTAACTACAGTGGTACAAATTTTAGCAGTCCAACCCAATCATAAGAGATTCTTTCATATAACCAATATGGACAATAGTATAGAGGCCCCTGAAAACACCCAAGATAGATTTATAATATGATGTAGAAATCCCTTGCATAGCCAAAAGTAAATACAGTAAGTATGTTAAGGGCATGTCAGTGTTTTCCATTTCACTGCAGCACATTTTTCAATAGTGAAAAAAGAAATGGAGGTACTAGGGAGATACCTCAGGAGACTAAGCACTTGCCTGGCAAGTGCAAGGTCCTGAGTTCAATCCCCAGTACTGGGGAAAAAAGTAAAAAGAAAAGAAAAAAAAAAAAAGAAAAAGAAGAAAAAGAAATGGAAGGAATCAAAATGTTTCATGAGCCAATGAATGGATACAGAAAATATGGATATATCTTCACAATGCAATATCATTCAGCAATACAAAGAATGAAATTCTATCATTTATAAAAACATACAGTGCTGAAGATCATTATGTAAAGTAAGTTAGGTATAAAAAGACAAATACTACATAAGCATGGTCATATGCAGAATAAAGAACCATATATCTTGTAGAAGTTTGGAGTAAAATGGTGAATTCCAAATACTAGGAACAGAGTGACAGGGAGGAAATGTCAATCAAAGTCTATTATGTTATAGTAAGGTAGGAGATTTATGTTCCCTTCGTATACATTATGTTCGTACATACATTATCCATTTGAAAATCTAGAAGAAGCTATTTGTAAAGTGTTCACCACAAAGCAATGGTAAATATTTGAGTAGATACATATAACTGCCTTTAATTGAATATTATTTTGTTGTTATTATTATTTTGTATTTTAGGGAAGCATCTACAGGGTGTTCAGGGTCCCAATACTAGATCAGACTCATAGAGATCTGCCTGTTCACAGCACTTTAAGGCACTATTATAAGGATTGAATGAGATATTATAAAGGAAACACTATAGTTCCTGGCCTACAATGAGTATTAAGTAATTAGTAGTGAATACTTTATTTATTAGCTCTGAATATGTACCTTTGGGAAGTTTCCTAAGATACACTAAACAGGGACTTTTAAGAGATTGCCATTTCTTTTGTTAATTTTGGTGAACTTCATTGAAGAGCCAAGGCCAAGCACTCTGAATAGGTTGATGATGTAAGGAAAGTGTAAGAACAGATAGGGAGTCTTAGTTACTCTTCTCTCATTGCTGGGACAAATATCCAACACAACAAATTAGGGAAGGAATGGTTTATTTAGCTCACAGTTACTTGGGGCTTCAGTCCCTATGCAGCTGGCTCCAAGGCAGAGTGGCACATGGCAGAAAACAGCCTTTCATGGTTGTGGCAAAGAACAAGAGTAAAAAGAAACAGCAGCTTAAGCAGCTTATTTCTTTTCCTTCTTTACATTAAAATGCAAATCACCTGCCCCAGGGGAGGTGCTGCACCCACAATAACCAATCACAAATTCCAGAAGCCGCCAAATGACTGCATGAAGCTTGGGGGGGGGGCACCTATACACAAACCATAACAGGGAGGTGAGACTTTCAAATCAGTTATTATAAGGAAATAAAGACATAACTTTGTCTCTTCATTAGGTTAAAATTGGAAAACAAACCAAAACAAATAGATATCATTTGTAACAAGTTGGCCAATGGAATTTCATTTTATGCAATGGTATATAGTCTATCAATGTTGGATTATGATGCTTATCCTATATCAGATCTGTTTAGCTCAATCTGACCCATTTGTGCTTTTGTTTTATCCCAAAGCTTCTGACAATCTTTATTAGAATACAGAATTTAGAAGCCAAGATCAGGGTAGCAGGCATATGATAATGCTGCCGCATACTTTTAGAGAAAGAGAATGGGAATGTGATGTACTATTTTCAAGTCCCACTCCCTTTCTTAAATCCATAGCTTTATAATATTCTAAATTTCCAAAAGTGAGAAACTTTGTCCTTATATTTAATATATTTATTATATTTACTCATTTGCACAAGCCTATGATATATACAGAGCAATTTTAAAGTTGCTAATTCAACTACAAACAAGAAATTCATTTTCTGTACTTTGTTTATTCTTAAGCATAAGTCTTAAGGTTCAGTTTGTCAAAAGCAAAAACTCATACAAGGCCATGTTTATTATCCCTTTCAGTCATCAGCCATTCATGCCAAGTCACCTTCCTGGTTTTTGTTTTGATGTTGACTATGAATATACCATCATTAGAAGCCCTGCACATTCATCCCATGAATTTCAATTGTTTCTGTTTATTGTTATTATGAAAAAAATTCAACAACCAGGATTTTTAAATTTTATTTACATTTTATTTTTATGTTATACAAGTACGTACTGCAAAGAAAAGCAAGGTTATACTTTGAAGGATCATTTCCACAGTCCAAACACAAAGAGAAGCATTCCTTTCACTTCTATGAATAAATTTAAACAAAATCCTTTATCAAAATAATTATAGAAAATAATGATTATAACACACTGTGATCTTAGAATAATGGCCAAAATGGTGTTCAGAGTACAAGTCTGATAAAAATAAGAAACAAATAAATGAAATGACAAATTTGATAATCTAAATTCCCTACTCTCCATTTATCTACTTTTCATTTTTCTCTCTTTATGTGGCTGTGTCTTTCTCTATTTGTCACTAAAATTTCTCATAAAATATGCAATATTTCAGCCTGTATAACTGTTTTCACTTAACATTCAGTTGCCTCCATTTCCCTATGAATGGCAGAAGTTTTTAATTTTTTGCAGGCAGAGTAGTACTACATTGTTTAAGAGCATCACATTTTCTTTATCTATTCATCTACTGATGCACTTGGTGTTGTTGGTCAGAAGCGTGTGTGAGATGAATATGCAGAGCTAAGGAACTTTTTGAATCACATACCCCATATCTCTTAAAATGCTTGGTTAGAGATTAAAAGGTTTACAAGTCAAGGTTAGATAAAAGCATATTGTTTCCCGTACTCTGATTTATCACTCAGATTAACCCCTAGGCCAGTGATATAACAGACCACCCTATCCTTTTTCTGTTGCCTGTGTAAATTCCTGCACATGTCCTTTTATCCTTTTGGAATGGAAGACAGACCTCTCTTTATTTAGGACTCCATTTTAGAAATTGCTTAAGCTTTAGGTTCTTTCACTCCTCACTCACTCCCCTCTTAGCTAACTAGAAAAATTCATGAAAGGAGAACAAATCATTAACCTAAGGAACAAACAAAACAAATAGTAGGTAAGCTAAAATTTAACCGTATCCTGCATGAACAAGCTTCTGGGAAATGTAGTACTTGTGATATTTATGTCAAATTCCAAAATGAGATAGTATGGATGCAATGGTTACCTGTAAATGTACGAAGACCCGGTACCAAGCTCTCTCTGCGTCAGCATTATCTGACTTCGTATAGGATTGTTGTCCTACATCTGGAAATAAATCTCATTTGTTCCATTATACTTGGTTTCTCAAAAGTGTTTTTCTCAGTGATTCTGTTGTAACATTGAATCTCTCATGGAGAAGACGTCATTTGAGGAGATCCTATGCCTTTGACCCTTGGTCAGATTTTTGGGTGGTAGTGTACCCTGACTAATTTTAGCTAGCCACCTGGAATGATTATAAGGCAGCATGTCATGGCTGCAAAATGGAACGATTGGGCCCTGCCTGCATTGTGGCGTAGGTAAGAATCTAAATTTGTCTTTGTCTTTGGGCTCATTCAAGGACTTGTGTCTCTTTTCAGACTGATGATCTGGATAGTGTAAGCCTCCCAGACATAACAGCAATCTGGTCTTGTTGTGGCAATGACTTGGTCAGCATTTTGCCTTCGAATTTGATTAGAATTTTGCATAATTTAGTCAAATTTTGCCTCTGACTTTGATTTAGATTTGGTCAGCTCTGGTCTTTCAAAGTACTTGAAATTGGAGGTCAGGAGGAGGTATTAGTTCCCAGTTAATGGGAAGATTCTAATAAAGAAATTATATATCATAGTGAGTACATAAATGGGAATATTCTAACAAGGAAAATACTATTTTTAGTGTTTGCTTGTACATTCTGTTTTCACAAACGTGCCTACATTTTCAGGTTACACCTGAATCCGTTCTCTGGTTCAGCAGACTGGTGGCCAAAATACTTTATTCTTATTTTCTGCTTTTATCATTAAAGATCCATAGAAACTTCATTTGGGGCTGTCTTTATGAGCTTTTCTCATTTGAAGGGTATTGATAAAATGCAGTCCTACTGGGTTTTCTTGGAATTTGAGTTGTGCATTAACTCTGAATAATCTCTCATCCTTTGTGCCATGACACAGTCATGAGCTGAAGCAATGGAAACACATTCTTTATTTTAGATCCAGCTATTATAAATTTTGCTGTTATAAGCATCGGTATGCATATATCCCTGCAATATTAGGACTTTAAGTATTTTAGGTAAATACCTACAAGGTGTATGACTAGGTCAAATGGAATTTTTATTTTAACTTTTTGTGAAATCTCTATACAAATTTTCATGGTGATTATCCTAGTATACCTGCAACTTTTATTGTTCAGAACTTTCATAAATATGCTTTTGTAATTTTTGAATAAGCATTAAAGGCAGTGTATCAATCAGGGTATTTTTTTTTTTTTTTTTACTAGAGGAACAGATATAATACAAGAAACAGATACAGCACAAGATGCACAAATGTATAAGAAAGTATAAGATTGCCTTACAATTGTTAGCCACAGAGTCAGGTGAGGAAGTGTGCAGAAGGTGTGTGCCCCTTCAGTCAAAGGCCTGGAACTTACTGGAGTGATTCATGCAAGTCTATGTCAGGAAGCGAATGGGTCTGTAATGGAATGCTGTATCAGGAGGCCTTCTTCAAGGAAGTGGAAAGCTCCATCCTTCCTCAATTCCTTTTCATATCCTTTAAGGGTTGAGTCACTCTAAGGTGGGGTCTCATGGTTTAGGTCGTCAAAAGACCATTCCAATTTTATATCAATCCGGTTGTTTCTGGATGGTAAGGAACATGATAAAAATCAGTGAATTCCATGTGCTTGAGCCCACTGCTTCACTTCTTTGGCTATCAAATGTGTTCTTTGGTCAGAGGCAATTAATTACCTTTCTCTCATTGTTGGAATAAAATACTCAACACACAGAATTAAGGAAGGAAAGGTTTATTTAGCTTACAATTTATTTATGTTTCAGTCCATACTTGGCAGGCTCTAAGGTAGAGTGGCGCATGCAAAGGGCAGTATTTCATGAGGGCAGAAAATAGCAAAGAGCAAAGTAAAGAGCAGGAGAAGATGCCTCTCTCCTCTTCTTATATTGTAAGCATGGTACCCTGGGCTAGTAATGTAGAACTCCCACGATGTCCATGCACTTCTTTTGCATAGGATAAGGGTGTTTCAAAGCAGGAACCCTGGTTCCCTTAGAATCACTTAATTATACTTCTAAACTTCTCAAGTGGACAGAATGTGTCAACAAGTACTGGAGAATTATTTGAGTAGAATTGTACAGTAAGGATGTGTCCAATTTTAACACAAAGACCCTAAGAATGTCTCACAACACTATTTTAACTTATACACTCACCAGCTTTGTTTGACCATTTTAACTGTTCTATGTTATTTGTATTTACTTGTGTCATCTTTGAAAATTTTATCCGTTACAATTTGTGTGAAATAAAATTAAATGTTTTGTAATTTTATTTCTCTGATTCACTAATATGAATTATTTATGTACTCACTATGTTATATTTTTTCTTTGTTAAAATCTGTTAGTCATTCATCAATATTTCATCAGATATGCTTAAAAATTTATTTTCTCCTATCAATGTCACACGTAAAAACGTTATTTTGCTAAGCTATAATATTTGTTTGTTAGTGTTACGTTTGTGTTCAATATTCTTTTTTGCTCCTTTGTAACTGAAGTATTTTCCTGTGCATTTTATAAATGTTTTTATTTGTTTTTATACTGTTTATACCACCTCAAGTATATTTTTAGATGCTGTCTTAGAAACTGAGAATCATATTTTATTTCCATATGGGTAATCTGTGTTACAACCATCATATGTTCAAGACAATTTGATTTCACTTGAGATTCTTTTGACAATTTTCTGAAAAATCAATAGGTTACAAATATGGGATAATATCAAAGCTATATTTGTGATTTATGGATGTGTGTGTGTGTGTGTGTGTGTGTGTGTGTGTGTGTATCTTTTCACACGCACTATAAAATCCATGGCCTTACATGTGCTACAGAAGCACTTTATTCCTGAGTGCAATTTCTAGTATTCCTGGGATTCTTGATTATTGTTGATTTATGTGAAGCTTCAAGTCAGATAGTCTGTCACTTTGTGTCTCAGGAATGTATTTTTACATACAAGTGTTATAAATGGCTGTCTAATTCCATTAAAAAGTGTAAAAAAATACTGAATAAAACTGTCGTTAAATATATTTCACATACTTATTTGCCTCCCAGATACTGTACTTTGTGAAGCATCTATTTTGCTTATAGAAGATTCCTATTTCTAAAGAATTAAATATTATTGAATTCATAGAATGATATGTCTTTTAGACACAATTCATTTAGCATACGTGTAACTGAAAATATTTTTTTCCATTTTCCCAACTGCTGCTGGGGTCTCAAGATAGCATGTCTTCTGAGAAGAGTTTGAGTTCAGTTCTTCTCTTCCTCCATTGACTAAGGAATGTGTAGCTTGCAAGAGGAGTGTAAATTCAGCTTCTCCCTTCCTTCTTTAGTCAGGGATTTCACAACTGGTGAGAGAAGTCTGAGATATGCCCATGTTTCCCTCCATGTGTGATGCTGAGGAACTAGGGACCTACACAAACCCTGGCGGCACAGTAGGACCCTGGCTAAGTTCCACATCATAGACAGGTGGAACTGGAGATATGGAACTATCTCATGCAACATTAGCAAATGAGCCTAAAAGTGATAACTAATTTTTCTTTTTGTTTTATTATACTTGTCTTTTTCCTCTCTTTCATCAACTCTCTTGCTTGATTTTGATACTTTCATGTAGATAAGGAAAGAAATCTATGCATGTCATCGCATAAAGCAAAATAAAGTAGAAAGAAGATATGAAGCAAAATGCAATTTCAAATGCCCAGCCCATCCAGTACAAGACCAAGAAGCAAAGATATAGAGGAAATTAGAAATCAGTTACTGGAATTCTCTGAAATAATGGCAGTGGAAGTTAACAAACAAATGAAAGAAGCCATAGAAAAAATCTCTAAGTTTCAAAAGAAATGACTATCCAATGGAAAAGCATCAAAGCAGACACAAGTAACAAATAGAAGAACTCAGGAAAATGATGCAACTCATGAATGGCAAACATAGGTACAAAATGGAATCGATAAAACAGATCCAAGCAGAATTGCAACAATTGGAAACTCCACTAAAAGTATATGCATCATATTTAATGAAAGTGAAAATAAGATATCAGATATAAAAGACTGAAACACCACTAGCTACAAACAAAGAAACAAAAAAAGATGTCTTAAAAATCACAAAGAAACTATAAAATGTCAACTCAAGTGTTACAGGATGAAGTAAAGAAGAAAAGTAAAGATTGATTGGAACCTGTAAGAAAGCTGCAAACCCCACAAAATTCATTTAAAACCTCTTCACATAAATAATTACAGAAAACTCTCAAAAATGGATAAAGAATTTGCCATATGAATAAATGAAATATAGAGAACTAGAAATAATCATAACCAAATAAACCTATATCAATGCACATAATAATCTAGATTGCAGAAATTCAGCACAAGGACAGAATATTAAAAACAGCTGGAGAAAACAAACATATCACCTATAAAGCAAACCAATCAGTATCACAGCAGATCTCTCATGCTCAAATCAACAACAGCACAGAATGATGTATTTCAAGCTCTGAAAGAAAATAGTCTGCATCCCAGATTGATGTGCCCTGAACAACTATCATTCAAATTTATGTAGAAATAAGATTCCTCCATAAAAAAGAAAAATTGAAGAAATTTATGACCAACAAATCAGATGTAAAAACATTCTCTCAAAAGTATATAAAAAAAGATATAATGACCAAAAGCATTAGTGCAAATGGTATCAATTCACCAATCAAAACAAACTGTCAGAATAGATCAAGGAGCAAGATTCAACAAAATACTACATTTAAGAAATACACTTAATCCAAAAAGAAATTCGTAAACCAAAAGTCAAAGGGAGGAAAACAACTTTCCACATAATAAGAACACAGAACATATCAGAGATAGCTATTCTATTGACAGATATTTCAAACTTTAACCCAAAACAGATCTAAAGAGACAAAGAAGGTCACTACATATTTGCTAAAGGAAAAGTCTGAGAAGAGATAATAACCATAAATATTTATGTACTAAACACAAGTTCATCCAACTACATAAAATAAATATTAACAGATAAGAAAACACAAATAAATACTATCACAACTATAGTGGGGAACCTAATACACCACTCCCACAAATGGATAGATCAACTAAAAAATACCAGCAAATAAATAATAGAATTAAATCAAGCCTGTGAAACAATAGATTTGATGAATGTCTACTGAGTGCTGTAGCCCAAAACATCAGACTACAAATTTTTTCCAGTGAAACATGGAATGTTCTCCAAAATAGACCATACAGTAGATGACAAGACATTTTTAATTAAATTTAAAAGAATTGGAATATCCCATGTATGATATCTGATCATAATACAGTGAAACTGGAAATAAATGATGAAGAAAATCACAAAGAAGTACACAAACACATGGAAATTAAATAACGCCTTTCAGAATGACAAATATGTCATAGAGAAAATAAAAGACAGTATATACAATTAATAATGTTGGACAGCATATCAAAACTTACAGGATGCTATGAAAATAGTACTATGAGGGAAATCGATAATGATGAACGTATACATCAGGAAAACAGATAAAGCCCAAAAAAACAATCTAATGTGGAAACTCCCACTTCTACAAAAATAATAAATCAAACTTAAAGTTCATAGGTGGAAAGAAATCATAAGGGTAAGAGCAGAAATTAATGCATTACAGACTAAGAAATAATGCATCGAATCAATAAATCAAGGTGATTCTTTAAAAACATAAATAAAATCAATAAAGCATTGGCTAACTTCATCCAATACAGGAAAGGAAAGTACAAATACAAGAAGTTAAGAATGAAAGGGGAATTACAATGGATGTCACAGAAATGCAAGTGATCAACAATACCTAATATGAGTACAAAACTAAACCTAAAAAATATAAAAATTCTAAATAACTCAATATTATCCAATGAAATTGAAAATATATCTAAAAGATTATGAAAAAGGAAATCTCAGGCCCTGATGCGTTCACTACTGAGTTCCGCAAGAAATGTAAACAAGAACTACTGCCACCAATGTTGCAACACTTTAAGAAATTTTTTGGGAAGCAGTGCTTCCAAAATCATTCCTGGAATTGAACTTTACCCTTATTCCAAAGCAAGCGAGGAACACAACTGAAAAAGAAAATTACAGACCAGTTTCCTTAATTCACATACATGTGACAAATCCTTAATAAGATTATTTTTCTGAACTGAGGACTGAGTTCAGGCCCTTATGCTTGCCAGGCAAGAGCTTATTCTACTGAGCTATATTTCCAGGCCCTCCTTTAATAACATTTTTGGAATTATAAACCGAATGCAGTAAGTCATCATGAAGATTATACATCATAACCAAATGGGATTCATCCCACAGAATCAGAAATGGTTCAACATATGGAAATAAATAAATGTAATACACCATATTAACAGATCCAAAGACAAAAACTGCATTATCATCTCAAAAGATGAGGAAAACATACTTAACAAAATACAACACCAGGGCTGGGAAGATAGATCAATGAATTAAAAGGCCTGCTTAGGCAGATGAAGAGATCAAGGTTAGACCCCTGGTGTGCCATGCTGGCTTTTTCCATGAGGCGTGCTGAGATAGGGATTGAGCCTGGGCGTGGTGGTACGGACCTGTAATACCAGTTTTTGGGAAGCTGAAAACAGCAGTATAACTATGAATTCCAGCTATGTAGTGGGACCCTGTAATGAATATATATTTTTAAAAATATAGCACCAATTCAGGATAAAAAAAAAAAATTCTACCGAAAACTTGAATAATCTTTGCCTCAATTTTATAAAGGCTACCAAAGACAAACCAACAGCCAACATCATATTAAATGGTCAAAAACTGAAAACTTTCATTGTAAAATCAGGAAAAAGACAAGAATGTTCATTATCATGACTCTCATTCAATGTAATTCTGGAAATATTAGCCAGACCACTTAAATAAGAAAAAATTGAGAAGAATAAAGATAGGAAAGGAAGGAGTTAAATTATTAGTATTTGAAGATGTCATGCTATTCTACATAGAAGAGCCCCAAAACTTATAGATTGAATATGTAATTCTAGTAGCATGGCAGGATAGAAAATCTACACTTAAAAATTATTTGCATTCTTGTACACAGCAAAATATTTATAGAAAAATTGAAGGAAAATATATCCTTCAGAATAGCATCTAAAATATGAAATATTTAGGAATAAATTGAATAAAGGATATAAAATGTCTGAACAGTGAAAACTGCAGCACTTTGTAAAAGGTGATCAGAGAGGATACAGAAAGTGGAAAGATATCCATTGCTTATGAACAGGAAGAACCAACAATATGAAAATGGTCATGTTCCCAAAAAACATCTACACAAATAGAATACAATACAATCCTGATCATAATATCATTAACATACCTCAAAGACCTAGAGAAAACATTCCTGATGGAGATATGGAACCAGAAAAGATCTGGAATATCGAAATCACTTCTGACCAACAAAGGCAAATCTGGGAACATTACAATCCCAGACCTGAAATTATACTACAAAGCTACTGTGTTAAAATCAGAAAGGTACTGGCAAAATACGGAGCTGAGGATCAGTGGAACAAAACAGAAAATGTAGACACAGAACCGCCTACACAGTTAGCTACTTTTTCTTTGACAAAGGAGTTGAACATATTCACTGAAAGAAACATAATAACTTTGAAAAGTAGTGCTGGCACTAGAGAGATGACACAGTAGTCTAAGTGCCTCCCTGGTGAAAGCAAGGATGAGGGGTTCATTTTCAGATACCATATAGCATGCAGGCTAGTCATCAAGCCCAGGTCTGGTGGTGCATTCCTGTAATTCCAAAACTTGGGGTGGGGTGGGGGTGAGACCGGAGGATCACTATGCATCTGTGCTCTGTAGTGAGACCCTGTACCAAATAAATAAATCAAGTAATAAATTAATAAATAGTTCTGGGAAAACTAGCTTTTCACATGCTGAAGACTAAAGTTGAACTCCTGTATATCAACACAAACTAAAGCCAAAATGGATAAATTATCTAAATATTAAAATATAAAAAATAAAGAGAAATCTGCCATTATTCTGATGGATCTTCCTTTAAATGTGATCTGTTTCTTTTCTCAAGCAGCTTTTAGTATACTGTTCCTGTGCTGAATTTCTGAGATCTTGATTATTTTATATCTGATGTGGTTTTAATTGGGTTGATGTTGTTTGGAGTTCTATATGCTTTCAGTACTGAGTGTCAAATTGCTTTCCCATACTTGGGAAGTTATCTGCTATTACTTCTTCCCATATTCTTTCTTTTTTCTCCCATGTTCTTTTTATGATTTTTTTTTGTGGGACTGGGATATGAACTCATGACCTTGCACTTGTCAGGCAGGCATTTGTGCCACAGAGCTATCTCCTCAGCCCAAAATAAGGATGCATTTTTTTGTGGCAGAATTGGAGAACAAACTCAGGCCCTTGTACTTGCCAGGCAACCATTTATCTACTCAGGTATCTCCCCAGTGTATTTTTATATCATTTGTACTGACTCTCATTAATGCCTATTAGTCTTAATTTGCTCATATTTCTCACTTATGACTATTATTCCTGTGTTACTCATCTTTGTATAGTCTTGCAGATGTTGAATTGTTTTTCTCTGCATTCCAGTTGGTTTTAAGAGACCTTTTTACTAGCTGCAATGGTGTGTTTAAGTTTTGAAAGTCAATCTTCACTTTAAGTAAAACAGTTTTACCAGTTTGTGATCGAGGTTTTAATTCCGTTTACCACTTTGAAACTGTTTCATGCATTCTAGTACTTTCCTATATTGCTCATTCAAGGATTCTATCATTTTTCTATTCTCCATTTTTAAATCAGTGACTTCTTTCATTATAGTTATCATTTCTTTTTTACTTCAGAAATTATTACTGATCTGAGTCAAGTCAAGAAGAGCATCAAGCAAAGCACTACAAGTTTTACAAGAAAACAAATTCCAACCCAGACTGATATACCCTACAAAACTTTCTTTCAATTATAATGGAGAAGTGAAATAACTCCAGGACAAAGAGAAACTAAAGAATGTCATGATGACAAAGCGAACCCAGCACAATTTCCTGAAGGATATTCTAGAGAGGGATCAAAATGACCAAAGATCCGTGAAGGAGAATGGAAAGGATCCACCAAATAGGGCAAACAAACACATGAGAAAAAAGAGGTATACAACAGCAGTGTTTCAACTATTCTTTTGTATACAGCAGTGAAATATTCCCATCAGCATATTCTACAAATGGAGTTCTGCTGCACCTTATGGTCACAATTTTGTTTGGGTCTACAGGGTGGAAATAACAGTAGCTCACTCTCACAAGTAACATATGGCACCTGTAAGCATCATGGACACTGTCTATGTACACAACATACTAGAGCTTTTTGCAATATCCTTTCCCCAACTGTTAGAAATTCTGGACATATCTTTGCCATTCCACAATGTATGTTAGGCTTTATTCTTAGTAATTCCTTACTACTACTGAAACTTTTCTTAGTTCATATTTTTGTATAAATTGCTAATAAATACAAGAAAAAAGTTCAAAATCATTAGTCATGTGTGAGACACAAATTAAAACACTGAGATTCCATCTCACTCCACAAAGAATGGCAATCATCAATAAATCAACTAGCAACAAATATTAGAGTTGATATGGGGAAAAATGAACACTTCTCTACTTTTGTAGTTGTATAGACTGGTATAACTACTGGTGATTCTGTATGAAGATTCCTCACAAAACTATAATTGGAGGTACTATTATCCTCTTGCAGGGTTCCTTCTCAAAAGAATTAAAAATGTCATATCTCAAAAATATATGTAACAGTTAGACCTTGGAAATAACCCAAATACCATCAACTGAGGAATATATATATATATATATATATATATATATATATATATATATCACTGCTTAGCCATAAAGAGGTATAAATTGGAGCCTTTTATAAGAAAATGGATACAACTTCAGATCATAATCAGGTGAAATAAATCCTTCCTATGTGTAAATATCATATTGTCATATTGTCTCACTTATGTGCGAAACTAGAAGAATAAGATTTAAAATGTACGACACATATTATGAGTTGGAATGAAATTATTCAAAAGAAAAGAGAAACTGTGATGGAGGAAAACGGAAACAGACAAATATACGTTTATACACAAGATAGTTATACAGCTATTGTCTATTAGTTCATTGAAAAGAAAGGTTAGTATATTGTTTGGATAAGATATATCTATATCTTGTGCTTTGAAAAACTACTATAAACACAGCAATGTGAAATATATTATTTATTGTAACTCTCCTACTGACATGCTTTGAAATGTTATTTTAATTTTTTCAAAGTGAAATAAAGGAAACTCTATAAAGAAATCCTGTTTTCTATTAATTGAACATATAGAGAATTTTTGAATTTTATGAGGTGTAATTTATAATTCTTTTGCATTTTATGAATAGTGCTTCCATCACATATAAGAACATTTTATTATACTCATGAACAAAATACTTTTTAATGAAGTTTTAAATTTACTTTTCTAATTTATGTTTGACATTTAATTAATTTTTTGAATTAATTTTTGTTGAAGTGTGGGGTATGAATTGGGATCCACTTCAATTTTATACAATAGTATCAAATTGGTTCTCTACTAAACATTCCTAGTGATTTGTTAGCCTTCAATTAGATATATTTTGTGTGTATCTGTTTGTAATTTTTGACATGTTATTATGATGTTAGTTCCTGATCAACAAAGTGTAAGTTAAGTTAAATGCATTATAGCTGAAAAGCACAGGCTGGCGTAATAGCTCAGTGGATTAAAGCACCTGCTTAGGTGGTCACAGAGACCCGGGGTTCTATCTTCCACATGCTGTGCCTGTCCTGCCACCAGGGCACACTGAGATAGCGATTGAAAATAGGTTTGATAGTGCATGCCCATAATGCTAGCTCTTGGGAGGCCAAAAACAGGAGAAAAATTATGAGTTCAATCAGTGCAGTGAGACCCTGTAGGCCCTGTACAAAACACATAAAGAACAATAAAAAGTAACTTGAAAATACATTTAATATGCCTAACCACCCAACATCACATCTTGGTCACACAGCAAAATGTAAAGTGCTCATTATTTACCATTATGAATTGTTGACTGTGAGCCACAGCTTAAGAAAATGTTAACTTTTAAAATCAAAGCACAGTTTCTAATGAATATATTGGTTATTCACTACCATGTAGTAAAACAAATTGTAAATTGAAGATCATCCATATTGTTTGGATTTAATTTACCAATATTTTATGAAAAAATTTGAATCTATATGCTGTAATAATATTCCATTGTGCTATTTTTTTCCTATTAAAACTTTGTCCAGGGGTAGGGGAGCTAGCTCTGTTGCACAAGTGCCTGCCTGGCAAGTGCAAGGTCAAGAGTTTGAACCCTGGTCCCACAAAAACAAAAAAAATTGTCCAGAATGATACCAGTTTTATAAGCAAGCTTTTAAAACTGATTCTTCTCCACATATTGAAATTCCAGAGTTTTTTGTTCCTTTGGTAGAATTCATCAAAGAAACCATCTGGCTCTGAAATTTGTTGCTATTGTTGGAAGAGTGTTGTTATTGGAAACAGAGTTCTTTATTTGTCAAACTATAAGGAATATTATATATCTATTTCTTTTTGAATGAGTTTTAGTTGTTTCTACCTTCCAAAAATTGATCTCTTTAATTCAAGTTGCCAAATTTATGGACTAAGTATTGCGTTTAATTTTCACACATTTCCACTTTAATGTCTTATCACCTGCAGAGAGGTTATTCCTCTCTTTTTTTTAATAAAAGCTCCTCAAACTCTCTCTTGTTTGGTATTTAGAGTGTAATTTTTCTATTTCCCGAAGGAAGAAATTCAAAATGTTGACCTCTACGCATTTTAAAAGCATTTAATGTTTTCGGGTTCCCTACTTGTACTCTTGCCAGCTGCAGGGTCATTTTGTGATGTTGCATTTTTCTATTCATTCACTTCAAATCTTTTTTTTTTTTTTAATTTGAAATTTCTCTGTAATTCAAAGACATTTTCAACATATGACGTTAATTTCCTGAGTTTGAGAATTCACTGCAGATCTATTTTTTTTTTCTTCATGTAGATGTGCATGTGTGTTCTCAGACAAGGTCTTAGTTGACCAGGATGGTTTTTTATTTTTTTTATTTTTTTACATTTTTTTAGCAGTGCTGGTTAATTCAGGAGCAGGTGCTTGCCAGGTAAGCACTCCTGCCACAGAGCTGTATCTAGAATTTTCAATTGTTGTTGTTATGCCTCAGCCTCATGAATGTTGAAATTGTATGCATAGATCACCACCATTATAGTCAGAGAATATATATTGCATGATTTGTTCTCATTCTAATTTGAATTTTCTAAGATTTATTCTATATACACTTTTGTAAATGTTCCACGTACTATTGTAGAACTTGCTGACATTTTGATAGCACGGTTTAAGGATGTCAGTTAAGATGGTTTACAGAGTTTTCAGGTCTTCTGTATTTTGGCTGAAATTTTGTCTTTTTTGAATTGTTACTGATATTTTCATAGGTAAGTATGATTTGCATATTTCTCATTAAATTTATAAAGTTTTTCATCTTATGTTTGGAAGATTTGCCACGAAGTTCACACACAATCTGTGCTAAATTATTCTTTTGGATAATTTGTTCTTTCCTCAATCAGTAAACTATCCACACTGAAAATGTTACCATTTTCTGGGTTTTATTTTGAGTGATGATAGAAGAAACACTTAAGATTTTCTTTAATTATTACTTGGGTAGTACATTCTTCCCATCCTTTACATTTTAGTGTAAATGTATGATGTATGTAAAGTGATATTTTCTAGGCAATTTATAGTTGTATACTTCTAAAACTAATCTAAAAACCTTTTTCTTAAATTGAATTTTAATTCTGCATAGATAATGCACTTACCATGACTGAATTTTCTTCTATATTATATTATATGTAGTTTCAGTGTATTTCCTAACTCATTTATTTTTTTTTTAATCTCTTATGCTCTACTGCGGTTTATTTGTAACTACATTCTCTTCTACAGTTTGCTATTTGTCATCAGATCTGCATATTTATTTAAGACAATGCAGATTAGGAACAATATTTTTCTCTTGGTTGCCTTTTTTTCATTTGTTATTTTAAATATACTAAATTTATGCTGTAAGACTTGATGACCTTGTTAAATTTATAAATCTAAATCTTTTATTCAGTTTGAAAATTTATAAGTCACCATTTCCTCAAATATACTTTCACCACTAATTTCTTTTCTCTTTATGTGGGACAAATATAACTTTTGGTATTGTTTCACGAGTTTCTTACACTTTGTTTTTTTATGTTTTTGTTTTGTCCCAGTTTGTCCCTAAGCAAGTATTTTTAGTTATGCATCTTCTGAAATATAGGCACATTCTTCTGTCACAATGTGAGTGAATTTTTATTTAGATATTACATTTTAAAATACAAAATTTTAATTTTAATATTTTTATTTCAATATAAAATTGTAATATGTATTTTGAAGGATATTTTCCTATATATCAAAGATCATAATTATAAAATGTTGTAAAATATTGTCAACAGACAGTTCCAAAATTTTGGACTTTTTAAGAGTTACATAAATTGGTTATCTTCACCTTTAATATTGTTATCTTTTTGTTTATCGTATGACTTTGAACTTAATTTAATAACCTTGAAAATTGTGCTTCAGATTATTGATTACTGCTATAGAATGCTATTATTAGATAATATTATAGTATACAGTTATTATCCTCTGAGTTGTGTTTGCTACTTATATTAGCTGTTTTCCTGGATAGATTTAGTCCTCAGTAATGTCACTTACTAAGGTGAGTTTTTTGTTTCCAGGCCAGTTGAATTTTTATTACCTTTATAAAATGCCCTTGTAACATTTTTAGTCATATTTCTCTTCAAAAGTTAACCAAAGTCTTGGGCTGCAGTTAGGTATTTTTAAAGTCATTTGTAAAAATTTCATGCATATTTAGTATACAGTGCATATATATATATATATATATATATATATATATATATCACGTACTAACCAAATCTACTCAATTACCGTTTCTCTCTCCTTAATTATTCTTTATTTCTGTAAGCTTTCTTTCACTGCTTCACGAAGTAGATATCATGTTACTGTGAGTAGTAGACCACTGTCCTGTGGAGTACCAGTATTTAGTGATTCTGTTCTTTTCTTTTGTATATTTGGTACAGGGTCCTGCTAGGCAGCTCAGACTCAGAGTGATTCTCCTGGTCCAATCTCCCCACTGTAGGGATCACAGGCATGCTCCACCTTGCCAGTCTCTGTGGCTGGCTCAGGGTGCCCTGGGTGCAGGGCCAGCATGGAATGCAAGACCAGGGATCAAACTCTACTCCCTCACTTGTCTAATAAGGTGCTTAGTCCACTGCCCTATCTTGCTGGCCCTTTATTGTGTTTTTTTTTTATATTCACTGCTCAGAATAGCCTCATTTCCCTTTTTTCCCCAAATTTATGGTTGCTGATAATCAATACATGAAAGAGAATGTGTGTTGTTTGTCTTTCTGAGTTTTGACTTATTAAACCAACAAAATATCACCAAAGTCCTTACATTCTGTGGCAAATGGCAAGATTTAATTTTCTATATAGCTGAACAATATTACATTATCCATATATCCATTAGTTATATTTAGCAATTATGAGAAGTACTATAATAAGCATTAAAGTAGATTTTCTTTGGATATCTACAAAAATAGAACTATATAATCAATCTATTTTTAATTTATTGCTAAATTATACATCTGTGCCATCTTTAGGGTGGTTTTCATTAGGCATATTTGTATCAAAATTCTCTTTGTATTTACATGTCTAGTGATTTTGATAATTACTGGATAGACATTATGAAATATGTTGATTATGTCATTTTCTTTTGAATATATTACATGTATTAATATATGTATATATTAATATATACATATATATTAATATATATATATCCATACACATGTACACATATATCAGTTGGCTTAAGTAGTAGCTAAGACCCTGCAACCAGGCCCTGTGTATGAGGTAGACTGCTCTGGGCATGCAGAAAAATAATTGACCCAGCAACCAGGCCCAGAGTGTGAGTGAGATTACTGCCCTAGGTGCACAGGAAACTCAGCAACAAAGCCCAGCATGTGAGTGGAACTTAAGGAAATAGAAGTAGCTTAGTCTCACAAATTACTGAGCTACCAGCAAACGTCATAGACTCTGTCCATGTGCACAACATACTAGAACTTGTGTGATATCCTATCCCTAAACTGTTACAAGCTCTGGTCATATGTCTGTCATTCCAGTATTTATGTTATGTTTTATTGTTAGTGATTCTTTACTACCATGAAAACTTTTTCTTAGCTGATATCCTTGTATTAATTAACCTATTGAAATACTATGTAAGTACTCTAAATTGATTACATATTCATACATATGATGCACAACATTTTATCCTCTAAATTGGACTCATGATTTGATTTGAGTTTTGGAATATTGTTTTGAAATATTTAAATTCATTTTAATTAATGTTTAATTATTTTATTGTTTAATTATACTTTTTTATCTTATGATTCATCCTGTATCTTTTATTTGCTTTATTGTTTTTTTGGCAGGACCAGGATTCAAACTTATGACCTTGCACTTGACAGGAAGGCACTTGTGTATACTGTATCTTTGATTTACAATACATGGTATGATATTGAAACCTTAAAAAGAAAGATTATATATATATATATATATATATATATATATATATGTGTGTGTGTACATATATATGTGTTTATATATGTATATATGTATATATACATATATATATGTATATATGTACATGAATATATATATGTATACATATTAAAGGTAGAATATATAGCTACTTTGTCTTAGTTCCTTGAGAATAAATATCTGTAGT
Source organism: Myocastor coypus (assembly GCA_004027025.1). Classification (NCBI taxonomy): domain Eukaryota; kingdom Metazoa; phylum Chordata; class Mammalia; order Rodentia; family Myocastoridae; genus Myocastor; species Myocastor coypus. Next base: position 3,719 of record PVJA010010603.1, on the reverse strand, counting down.
AATATTGTTTAGACAAGATGCCAAGCCTCCATCTTGTCCTCTAACAACTATGAAAACAATATACATAGCATTAATTATTGTAAACGTCTTGCTATCTTGTTTTGAAACTGTTTCATTTCTATTTTATCCTTTTCTCTCATTAAAATGAATAAAAAGTTTTTAAAAATTTCTATCAAAAATGTAGTACCTGAAGTGTTTTTTGTACACTATCAAATATTGCAAGTTGCTTGAATAATTATTACTTATGAATATATAATTATTTTTAATTTTAAAATTTGTTATTCAAGTCTAAATATATTTTATTTACATTTTTCATAAGTTCATTCTACATGAACTATTATTATATGTTACATTATACAAATGCCCTTAGTTAAAAGTGTTATTGTCTGCCTAAATCTCTTTGAATCATTTTATTCATGTAATATTTTTTAAATGAATAAGATTACAAATACCAGATATTCCATTAATCTGTCATCACAGGTGCAACAGCTGTTCAGTCAGCAAACTCCCAACACAAGAACTAAGGAAGTCCTGCTTGACCTTGCACAGAGCATGGGAACAATTCCAGTATCAGGGCAGGATAGGTAACACAGAACACCAGACCTGTACCTTTTCTATCACAATGTTTTGTAAATCTTGTTAAAAGTCCATCTGACTAATTGGTAGTCATAATAATGTAGAATTCGGTATTTACCCAATGCTGTGCTAGTCTTGTGGAATTCAAACACTGTGACACTGCTTGGTTGCTTTAGTGATCACAGACATAAAAAAAAAAAAAAAAAAAATGCTGGAGCTGTTCTGTCCATGTATAGAGCTGAGCTGAACTCTACTATCTGTCCACAGAACAGTAATTCTAAATAAAGAACCTGGGAATATCCTAGATCTAGAGGAAGAGATGTGTGTGGTTGGACTCATCTGTCGAGCTGTTCTCTTGTTACTTTTAGGACAGAGAATTTGGGACTAACTGGTTCTGAATTGCTCTCTAGAACTGAAAAGAGACCACACACCAGAAGTGAGCTTCTGGCAAATGTGGGCCTTGGCATCATCAAGTAATGAAACAGTGAAAGTGATTACAGGCTAAAAGAAACACAGAGTACTTATAATTTCTAGGAAGATAGACATAAGAAAAGCCATAATTAGAAAAATGGAAAAATAGCTAAGTTGCCAATGTCCAGAGGATGTCATATGTTAAAAGTATCAAAAGGTCTTATTAAAGCCATGTACTCATATAGTACTGTAAGCAGGAGAAACTGACAAGGTAGAAAGGAATATTGGAGAAGCAACAGAATATACAACAGCTGCCTTAAGTAAACACAATTTAAGAAATCAGAGAAGTGTCGCTATACCTTAACAGAGAAGCTTTATAAAGAAACAATTAAAGAAAATAAAATGAACATTGTTATGATTTGTGTCTAGTTGTCACCTTAAGGTTCACGTGATCATAAAGATTTTTCATATACAGCTAAATCTAGCACGCTTGATTGATTCATGGTCAATTTCTGGGATTATAAGTGTGAGATACTCTATGGCAAGTATTTTGATGAAATAATGAGCAGTCCTTCTTATAAATAATAAGAAGCAGAAAAATCTTATCTCTCTCTTATTTTGCTATCTTCAGCCACGATGAACTGCTTCCCCTTTCCCATGTACCATCTCGCCTTGGAGTCAGACGACTATGCACCTCTACAGACTGTGAACCAAATAGATCATTCCTCCTTGAACGTGTCAGCATCTATGGAAAATTCTACCCAACACTGTTGAGCACACGCATGTCATGTAACATATGGAACATTTTCTAGCATAGTTTCACGAAAAAGTTACAAAAGATATCCAAATTATTTTAAAAAGTGAAGTGTTGCTGAGTATATTTTCTAATAGTAATAAATGAAATCAACAATGCGAAACAACTTTAGAAACCACAGAAACACATGGAAATAAAAAGATTTACTTTGGAAAACAAGTCAAAGAAGAAACAAAAATGGAAGTGAAAACATTCTTCAAATGAATAAATATGGAAGCATGTCAAAATCTATCTGGTACAGCAAATGTAGTACAAAAAGTTTATAGATATCAATGTTCATGTAAAAAAATAGTCTTGGAAGATGATAGGGTAAAATACGGCGGCATATTATAGCATCTCCAGGACCAGGAATTGTAACAAGTGAAGTAAAAGAGAAGAAAGATGAGTTCTGAGAATTCAGAAAAAGCTGAAAGGAAAACTGGAAATCATTGAAAACTGCAGAAACTAAGGACAACACAGCAAACAGAATAAAGTTGTCCAAAATACCAGTTCTCTCTGCTAAAATGGTAGACCTCTTTCCACAGGTAAAAGTTAATGCTGGAATGAAACAGCAACACCAGGGAGAAACAAAGGACTGTGCTGTCAGTTCCAAGAAAATCTTACAGATGCTGAAAATTACAAATATATTATGGGGATTTACTCTTCCCATGTGGCAAACTAATTTTGAGAAAAAAATATATTGTACTATGTTATGACTTATGCCTAGTTGTCCTCCAAAATTCTCTCATGGCCATAGGTGTGGCTTTTCAGAGGTTGCTGGATCTCTGGAGCTTGATGCTGAAATTCAGGAGTTTTGATGACTGAATTTGTCCGTTGATTGATTTGGCGTATTTCTGAGTATGGATAACAAGAAGGCCCACTGTAGCTGTAGTGGTACCAATCAAGTGGTAGAGGCTTGGGAGGGACATTAGGGAGAGGCAGGGGGACATTATAGCTACTTTCCTATATCTGTATACTGCTTCCTTCTGCCCAACATGCATTGGCCTCTGTGGTACTATTCTGCCAAACCACTCTATATTAGTGAAGTCAGTTACACATGAAACCTTTACAAACTGTGAGACAAAAATAGGTCTTTCCTCCTTTAACTTTGGATGTTGAGTATTTTGCCTCAGCAAAGTGAAAAACACTAAGACAGAGTAACTACTATATATGAGATTGATTAATTAGGAACCATTTTGTGAAGGGATACTTGGCTAAGGATGAGCTACTGCAGGAATCAGAAACCACAGTACTAGGGATTTTGGAGTCATTCTATCACAGTGATTGGCTGGGCAGGCATCAATAGCTGAATAGAAGGGAGCAGGCTAGTTGTAGATCCCTTGAAAGTTTTAAGCAGTTGGAAGCTCAGGCCAGAAAGGAAGTAATGATTCCACCATCTGTGGAGAGAAGTTTGTACAGGGGACTGGGTCTGAAAGTGCAGGCAGGAAGTTCAGCAGATTCCTTAACTCCAACCATTTTTACCTACGTCTGTTACAGAGCTCAGTTGTTCATTTTAACCATCTGTCCATGTGATCGGGGTACACCTCAGCATTAACAGTTGTCACAGACTAGGACAGTGATGGTGAATGTTTGAGAGATATCAATAGTACAAATAACTAAGCCACATATACTATAAGTTTGCCACCAATGACCCAGAATATATAAACAGAAGGATCTTGAGATAAGAAACATACCTCATAGCTGGGAGTAGTGGCACACACCTATAATCCCAGCACTTGGCAGGGTGAGGCAGGAGGATCAGTGTGAGTTTAAGACCAGCCTGGGCTACAAAAGTGAGCTCAAGACCAGCCTGAACTACATAGCAAGACCCTGTCTGGAAAAAAAAACCCTCAAAAATCAAAAGGTCATAATGGTAGGTAGAGAGGGTAGTGACTTAGGACATAAATACTAGGATCCACTGGGTTGAATACAGCTTGAA